>VDFB02280515.1:0-71421 GCA_007258455.2 Sequoia sempervirens | reverse complement strand
TGCCTTCACTAATACCTTAGTGGTATTTTTCCTTGCATATGTTTTACACGCCTAGGCCTTGTATTCCTTAGGATTTTTTGTGATTTTTGAGAAAATCATGTAGCATTGTGCCTTTTTTTTTTATGATTTTTGTAGAAAATCAAATGTCAATGCCTTAGATTGAATACTTTATTTTTACAAAGAAATCAAATTAGAAGCCATATTCTACCGTGTATTTTTTGCAAAAAAATCAAGACAAACTCAAGTCTCTTTCCCTCCTTTTTCAAAAATTGAAACTTCAAATTTTGTAAAAAAAATATTAAAGAAATGTTCTATAAATTGTTTTAGTGGTTGTTATTTTAATGTAGTGATATAGAGCAAGTATTGAGTGAAACTTTATTTTTCTAGTTTGAGTCTCATTTGAGCGAAATATAAAAAATCAAGTGAAATAAAGTTTCTATTTAAGTTCTCAGTCAATTCTAACTCAATTTTTGAGTCCTTTCTGGGTCGACCCTCTTGGGAGGGAAAGTTTCCATATATTCTTATTCAGTTTTGAGGCAGTTTGGGCCTTATTTTGGAAGTTTTTTCTCCTTGCTCAAAAATGGCACTAAATTTTCTATTTTGGAGAGCAGTTAACTCAAAATTTTCCTTCTCACTCTTGGAGACACTTTGGAGGCATATATTGGAGAAAAACTTAGTTTTTTCAGAGTTCAAATTTGCTTCTTTATCTCTTGACTACTTGCAGAGAGATTTGTAAGCCTTGATTTGTACTCATATTTTCATGTTTTCATACTCCTTTCAGATCAATAAAAGCAGCAGAGCATTCCTATCTCACAATTTTTGTCTCTTTTGCATTAATGATTTGAGGTTGTCATTGTGATTTCAAGTACTGAATCCATTTTATGTCTCATTATTGCAAGTGTGAGTGTAGAAATTTCATATAATGCAAGTTGTATGTTGTGTTTAGTTTTTGAACCTTCATGCAAATCACTTTTATGTTGTATGTTTCATGTGAGGTTGTGAAATTTAGTATTTTGAGATATTATTGTGAGTGGAGTTATTAAATAAGTTAAAGTTATCATGCATCACCCCTTAGATGCTAGGATTTTCATTTCATTTTATCCTTCTATCCCTTTTCTCTGAGAATTCTTTAGTTTAGGTGATCTACCAGGGGAACCAACCCTCTTTGGAGATTTGTTCTCATCATAAGTTACCCACAGCTTGAGAACATTTCCATGTTTCAACAAGATAGTTGAGTCAAACTTAGCTAGGGTGCAATCCTAATTGACAACAGGAGGTACTTTTAGATGTAATGTAGTTGTCTCTTCTAACAAGCCATGACTTACAATCCCATTAAGGATTGCATCCAAATGAAGAGTCTAATGTGGAGGATCCATCAAAGGAGGTTTTTTCTTTTCTTCATCTTACCTTTCCCTTTAGGTTTGGAAGTTCCTTCCTCACCCTTTTCTTCTTCTTCCTCTATCTTCTTATGTTGAGCTTGTGGCTTCACAAAACCACTTTTGCAAAATATTTCCTTATGCCCAAAGTTGTTGCATTTTTAGCAAAGAATATTATATTCAGGGCCTAAACCATTCTCCTTATCTTAGTTTTACAATCAGCAACCCTATGACCAAACTTATTACATGCATAGCAGTAGCCATAAAATGAATGAGAAACTATAACAATATGTCTTGGATGCATAAAACAGTTCTTCATATAATTATTCCTTCTTGCCTTACTTCTACAATAATTAGCCTTATGACCAAAATTGTTACAAGAAAAACAATAACCATGAAAGGATTGAGAGAACCTAGAATTAGTAGTCTATTTAGTAGATGATCTCTTGAACCTTTTTTTTTATTGTTCACCTTTATGAAGCCATCATCCAATTTATTTATTTCTCCTTTTACCACTTTAGAATCTTCAATGGATTCCTTTTCCTTTTTCTTTAGGAATATTAGCCTTTGAGTTATGACCTTTTTGAAATCCAAGACCACCCTTATCTTTTACAGATCTTTGAGTTGTAATCATCTCATCAAGAATGTTGGAGATTTTTTAAAGCTTTAGGCCTTTTATCTATTTGATCTTTTTATTTCTCCAATTCTTTCCTCGGGGAGAAAATTTATTCTTCAAGTTTGAAGCTTTCCTCTAATTTTTCATTTAGCTTATTGTTCAGATAATCTGCAACCCTTCTACCTTATTCAACTTGTACTTTCAAATTTATTATACTTTATTTTCTTGTTTGAGTTTGATCTTGAATTCTCCACAGTCTTTTCTTGCAATATCTAGATCTTATAGAGTTGAAAAAATTTCTCCTTCAAAGTTGATGTAGAGAAAAAAAAAACAACTCACCCAATTCCACTCATAAACTTGCACATTTTGATTGTACCAGGCCATACAAGAGCCTGTAGTAGCAAAAAACTATGAAAAACGTAGGAAAGAGTGTTGTTTGATATTAAAAATTGAGATTTACATATTCCAACCTTTCACCAATGTGTACCAATTCTTTTTAAATCATTCCAAACCTTCCCCAACCAAAAACAACTGAATCCTAACATTCTTTTCACTTTTTGACCCTTCAACTTCCCATTTTTGCATTTTGCTCTATGACAACATTTTCAAGATTTTACAACATTTGCAACATTGACCCCATATGAATCTAAGTACATTGAAAATGGTATATTATGACCTTATTACACCAAATTTAGACTCCACAACACAAAAAATTAACCTTAGACCAAAATTGCGCAACTTGACAACTTTTACAATATTTGACAAATGAACCAAAAATGACCTTCAAAGACTAAAAACCCACTCACAAAAGTTCAACATGGTCAGTTAGACCTTATTAAATGAACAAAACCAAAAACTAAAACCAAAATAACAAAATGGCCTCATGGAGGCATGAACTCAACTAGGTGCTCTTGCATCATACTCCCAGAGAAAGAAGAATTCAAGTCCCTCTTGAATTGAGTGTAGTAACATGGATCCACCGTTAAACTCTCTTGATTGATTTCTTCTATCTTTTGCCTTTTGGATTCCTTGAAACATTTCCATGATGGATTCATCTTTACCTTGGGTTTCATCTTGTCAATGCAAACTTGTTTCCCATTTGTCTTGCTACTTTGTAACTGATCCTTTTTGCCCTGATGGATTACATACTCTTCCACAACACCTTGTTCTCCTATCATTGCCAGCTTCATCTTAAATTTTGGTCTATCTTGTTGAGATTATGGATGCACAGTCTTTGAAGCTCTGGATTCTTCAATGGAGGACCCTTTCTAGGAAAGATAATCAACCACATAGAAAGTGTTCGAACTTAGGCATGCACAATGGAGATTCTATATTGATCTACATTATGAGATTGGATTATTACAAATGTACAAAATGCCCTGATTATATAGGCATGAGAGAGATGCAAGATGCAAGATGATGTTTCCATGTGTCATGATCTAACAACATGTGAACCCTATCTAGGAAATTATTAAATGTTGAGATAAGTTCTAGAAGGACAACTCATCTTCTAGAAGGAATCTTATCTCCTACAAACAAGGAAGGGGACATTACCCCATTATTAAATGATTTATTAAAATGCAACCTAGGACTAAATGATATATGACCTAAGTTAACTTATGCTAGTGTAATTGATTTAATTACACTAACAATATCCCCCTTTGTCATTGATGGCAACATGCTTACCAAAAATATCCT
This sequence comes from Sequoia sempervirens, assembly GCA_007258455.2. NCBI lineage: Eukaryota > Viridiplantae > Streptophyta > Pinopsida > Cupressales > Cupressaceae > Sequoia > Sequoia sempervirens. The sequence goes on along the minus strand of VDFB02280515.1, from coordinate 67,731 downwards.
CAAAGAAAAAACTTGCTTTCCCAGATATCTCACTAAGTAACTTTCTGTATATCTCTCCCCCTTTGACATTGATGGAAAAGGATGTGTTGGTACCCAAAAAAAATTGTATACTCCCCTTCAGATATACAAATAGATATAACTGAAAGAATGTGCTAACTCCCCTTAAGAATGTGCTAACTCCCCCTTAGGAATTTGTTGAACACCCAAAACACTGAGAGGAGGGGGAATTAGTATTCCTTTAAACAAATTAAACATAATCCATCCAATTAACAAAATAAATATAAATGAAATGATGAATGAAAACATTAAGACATTCACAAAATCACATGATGCATGAACACTAGTATTTTAAGTGGAAAACCAAAAATGGGAAAAACCACGGTGAGGGTTAGCTCACAATATATTATATCCGGATATAAAATATTACACAAAGGCTCACTATCAGGTGGACTCACTGTCCAAGTGAACTTGTTGTCCACATAAAGCAAGAAAGATAGAAATAAGGGTGGCTACACAACCTATTTGAACTGATATAATAGCATCTATCATTTGCTGGATTACAGTTCCAATGAAGCACAAAATAATCTTCACATAGATCTGAAACAATATTCTGCTCTACTCACAATTTCCTCAACTCTAATTATATTCACATCACACACATGTAGGTTAAGTACCATACATGACATATGTCTCTCATTACTTGCATACAATATGCTCTCTCTATTCCTTCCTTATCATCATTCTCATTCCCATACACCACATCAAAACTCCAAAGTTAATCTCCTATATATATATATCTATATCAAGTGTAACTTCAATTAGATCAACCTAATTAGAAGTAACTCACAAAATTTGAACACGTTGTCATCAAAAAATTATATCCACATATAACACCATAATTAAAATTCAATTCACCTTAAGATAGGTTAGGATGGACCTAATACAAATCCCACATAAGATAAAATTACTTGCTTGTCCTTCAAAAAACATCAAACATGCTAGGTCAGCCCAAATAAGACCTAAACACAAAACCTTCATAGTTACATACAATTCACCATACGTGTGACTTCAAAACTAGATCTCTCTTTGAATTCCCACTCAACTGACATCTAATAACTTATCCTCATCATCATAGAACAAAATAATTATTTGCAAAGAAATGTGGAATCTCCCACATTGATACACTGTACTAGGAATGACTACAATATACAAAGCTAAACTTTTTCATTCGTATCTTTTAGAATACTTCACAAAATTTCACAAAATATTGAATGTAGATGCATTTGATGATCTCAAAACTACAGTTAAAATCATAGAGTGATATATCAATTTGTGGTGGAGTGTAGACCCAAAAATTGACACACTGAACCACAATACTGTCAGGAGGAATACTTAGCCAAATTCCTGTATAACCATATTTTTTGGATCAACTTGTTATGTCAAAATGTCTTCAAGAATGCTTCCAATCCATGCTAGAATGATCATAACAATGTTGACATCAATGAAAACATTGGATCATACAATATATGCACCTCATGCTCATATTTCCAAACAACATAAAAAATGAAAAGCTTCTAGCAGTCTTTCCCTTACTTCCAACATTATATATCAACCACACATTTTTAAAAGAATTTGAAAAATGAATAAAAATTAGAAATGGTCAACCCAAAGATTTTGACCCTTGAAGCTTCTATAAGATAACTTGTCAAGCAAATTTACCTTCTTCCCAATGTTTCTTTGTTGCTGCAAGTGTTTTATATTGACTCAAGCTTCACTAAGGTCTCCTCTCCTTCTTCAAGAGTACTAGGAGTAAGATTTATATTTGAATTCCTATCTTTACTAGAAAGGGAATTTGAGATAGGTATATAATTCAGCTTCACCAAATCCCTTAGCTTCTCAAATTGTTTGATTATTTCTTCATTTTGGCTCTGTAGAGTAAAGTATTTTTCATATAAGTTCACTATAGTAGTCTAGGTTTGATCATCTCTATTTTGTACCTGATCATAAACATTTTATGCACTTCTTATTTGTGTCTCAATTGTATTCATGACATCCTTTATGCTTTGTGTGGCATCCGACCACTTCATACAATACAAAAATAAGGCCTTTGCTTCTTCTTCAAAGAATTGTACATCCTTCAAACTTTCTTCAACTTTGTTGTGTGTAAATGCACACTTCTCTATAAAATCCAAAAATTTCTTCTTTGCAAACCTTACCTCAACTTCTGTTTCAACTTGATATTTTAGTCCGAAGGCATATTCCTTGAAGGAATCAATTAGTGGCTTGAAGTTTTCTATTGTAGATAGGGAGGAAACAATGTTTGTTCCAAGTGTTATCTCCTATAACTCCTTTACATCTTCATCCATTAATTCACTGATCCCATGCTCATGTGGAGCATCATATATATGCATATATCCTTTCATATTTTGTTTTGGAGCATTGGGGTCAATGTTTAAATCTTCTTTAGAAGCCACAATGATTCCAATTTCCTTTTTCCTTGTATCTTTTTGCTCGAATCTCCTTGTAGTTTTCTTTGCTTCTTCCCTAGTGGGATGGACTACCAGATGGGATTTATCCCTTACCAGAGGACTATCTGTGGACTTCCTCTTCTCACCAGTTGTAGGTAGATATGTAGTAACTGATCTATTTTATCTCCTAGAGCTACCGAAGGCTTTTGCTACACTCATATCTGCTCTAGCTCTTTTTATGGAAAACATAACCTTTTATTTTGAGTTTCTAACTTCTTTGGCATATATTTATACCTTAGCATCAACATTTTTCCTCATCTAATATCTCTTAAATTTTAGGTGAATTTCCATTAAATTTTCTTCATAATTCCCATACCTTGGCTTGCTAGGGTCTTTAGGATTGTTTAGTAGCACTTCTACACAACAAAAAATTTCTTCCTCTAACACTTCATAACCTAGTTTCATAACCAAAATGGTTCTAGGTTCAATGAATTCCATTATACAAAAATTAGTAGAGACTAGAAAGGTAATGTAATTTATGTATCTCTTCACAACACTTCTTGGAATTCTCTGTCTCTCATTAATTCTTCTTTGGAATATTGCAAAGAAGGTTGCAGAGGCATCACCCTAAGCATTCATATCTCCAATATTTCTCACATAATCTCCTATCTAGTGTGAAACAAGCTTTACACTTGACCAATTGACCTTTCCTACCATAGGAACTTCTTTCAAAAAGTAGAAAAGAAAACACATCACCAATGTTCCATACCTAAATACATGCTTCTTCTTCTTAATTTCCTTTAGGTTCTCCATCAATTGTTCCTGGAGCAACTCACATAGGTCATAATCAACATTGTTCTCAACCATGTCCTATGCCACATGAATTGTGGTGGGAGAGATTGAATTGTGTCTATAAATCTTGTGTCCAATAAGCATAGATGCATATCTAATTGTCGAGCTTCTAATAGAGTTTACTGTGAGGGATCTTTGATCAAATGTAGCACCCATTCTCTCCATTACATTCTTGTTCTTGGTGTTTTTCAAGATTGGAACCAATCAGGTGGACCATAAACCAATTATCTCTCTAATTGCTTCCTTACTAATCATATATGGGCCATCAATCCACATAAATTGGTCATGGATTCTACTTAGGGCCATTTTGATGCACTTCTATTCATAGCTAAAATTTAGAAACCATTTCCATACATCTAATTTCTTCTCAGTTAAGACTTTATACTTTGTATTTAAAGTATAATCATCCCCAACTAACTCATCTATCCATAGGTCCAATAATTTTTTGGGAGAGTGTTCATCCATACTACCATGAATGCAAGCCCTAATGTCTTCAATTGGTAGAACCCCATAGGGTATGTGTGAAAATGTGCCTAAGGGATAATCTTCTAAGGCTCTGGTGGAATATCTTTTAAACTTAGGTTGTGATCTCTGTGAAACATCTACAACTTTTGGTGTTGCCGTTGCATTGAAATTCCTTTCAAATGATAATTCTAGAAAAAATAGAGTATGCAAGGATTGCTAAATACCTTTTACTCTACTCGATAAAGTAGGGTTTTGGTACTCCTTAACTCAAAGACACTTTGACCTCTTCAAATTCACTTCTTCCTCCTCTTTTCTCCTTCTAATTCTTTTAATGAAATGAATTTTCCTTAGAAAATTCACTTTTAACTATTCAATTTGACCTATTTTTGCAATAATTGCTTCAAACCATAAAGCTAGTAACCCTAAAATTTGTATGCATAGTCTACTTCTCAAGCTCCACAAATCTCCACATTAGCATATTTCTTTTCGCAATATTCTTCAATAGATTAAGCATTCCATTCTTCATGACATATCTTTGTATTGTGGCTCCAACACCTCTTTTCTGGTGGGAAGATATAAGATATCCATTAAAGCTCCCCCTAAGCCATAGCTCTGGGCTTAGTTACCGGAGGATGGTATAGATTCTCCCTTATCCTTAGTCTCTTCTTTTTTTTTCTCCAGATCTTTTCCATTTCCTTCTTTACTTCAATAGGGTCAATCTTTTTGACTAGTTCATTATTCTTTACCGGATTGTCCTTCCTTGTGTTTTTTCTTTTGCAAAATTTAGCAATATGTCTAGGCCTACTACAATTATTGCATATAAAATTTCTCTGAGCATTATTCCTTCCATTTAATCTAGATTTGCATTGATTAGCTTTGTGTTCAAATCCATAGCATGTATAATAGTAACCATTGAAGGATTGAATCATTCTACCATCATTATATCCATTCATCATTTGAATTTTGCATTCAATTCCTCCATGTCCATATTTTTTGCATGTAATCATTGACCAGTAAAGGATGGAGCATTATGATTCATTATGCTTCTACATTTCATTTCTCTATGTATATATTATTGCAATAATAACAAAAACCATTGAAAGATGGCACCTTTGAGAATTTGGTTGTCTGATATGGAGTCTTCTAGCATTGCTTCTTTGATTCTAGATCTTGCCATTGTTCTTCTTATCTTTAGTATTTTTTGGTTCTTTGATCTTCTTTTCTACATTAGGTGTTTGAGTTTCTTTTGAGCTTTCTCCTTTTTCAATTCCTAGACCACCTTTGTCTTTATATTCTTTCTAACTTGCAATCAACTCATCAAGCATTGTAGAACTTGTCTTAAATTTTTCTTCATGACTTCTATCCTTCTCCAAATATGAATTTAGATTTACCACTTCTTGTTCAAGCCTCATGCATTTATTATATTTTTTTCCACCATTGCGTATAGACATTCATCAACTCTTTTCTTTTCTTCCACTTGTACTTTCAGTATGGTGAGATCTTCATTTGCTTGCTTCAATTGTTCATTGACTTCCTTATGCCTTCCTCTAAACTTCTTGAACTGCTCTCATTTTTTTGATACATTCATTTTCCTCTTTAAGATTTTCCTTCAAATCTCTATTTTCATCTTCAACTTTGTTAAGATCTTCAAGAGAAAATTTGAGTTCTTCTTTGTCAATCATGCAATCTTCTTATATGTATTCAATAGTAAGAATCTCTTCCAAAGGAATAAGAAACTTTCTATCAGCCATGTGTTTAATCTCCAATATCTTCCCAAAGCGGTCAAGCTCCTTCTAGGGATCCAAGCTCTGATACCAATTGTTGAACACCTGGGATACTGAGAGGGGGTGAATCAATATTCCTTTAATTCACTCACACAATAGCCATCCAATTAAAAAAATACCTTCAACTGCAATAATGAATGAAAGCATGAAACATCCACAAAATCATATAACACATGAAAACCAAGATTTTTACCTAAAAAACCCAAAATGGGAAAAATCATGGTGAGGGTTAGCTCACAATATATTATATCTAGATATAGTATATTAAAAAAATGCTCACTACAAGTGGACTCACCATCCATAGAGAACAAGATAGAAGAAAGAAGGGGTGGCTCAATCCCTATTGAACTATTACAATTGCATTTACAATATGATTGATTATAGTTCTAATGAAGTACAAAATAATCTATGCATTGATCTAGATCAATGCACTACTATGCTCTAAATTCACACAATTCACACAAATTTGATCACATTTGCATCACACACATGTAGGTGAAACACCATACATGTCATTTATCACACATTACTTGCATCTACTCCCCAAAACATTGGAAACAAACTCCTATATATCCACATCAAGTGTGACTTCAATTAGTTCGGCCTAATTGGAAGTAACACACAAAATTTGAACTTGTCATCCTCAAATATTTCATCCACATCTTTTTCCTTAATCCAAAATTCAATTCTCCTCAAGGTAGGTTGGGATGAACCCAATATACATCTTATATAATATTGCAACACATATTAATCCTTCAAATGTGTTAGGTTGACCCCAAATAATACCTAAATAAAAAAAAAAACTTTCATCTATTTACCCAATTCACCACACGTGGAATTCAGAGCATGATCCCATCTTGAATTATTATTCAACTAAAATATAATATCTTATATTCAACATCACAACATAAAATAATCATCCGTGAAGGAATGCAAAATCTCCCACATTGACACTCTATACAGAAAATAACTACAATATACAAAACTAAAAAAATTCATTCACATCTTCTAAGATCCTTTCCAAACAAAAAAACTCTTGAATTTATATGCATTTGATGATCACCAAATTATGTTTAGAATTGCAGAGTGATATCTCTATTTGAGGTGGAGTATGAACCCAAAAATTGATGCACTAAACCATTGAACTGGCAGATTTGATAACTAGGCATTTTTTTGTGTACCTATACTTTCCAAACCAACTTATCCTATATAAATGTCTTTAAAAACACTTCTAAATCATGCTATAATGTTCCACAACAATGTTGATATCAATCAAAACACTAGATCATGCAAAATGTACATACCATGCTCATGTTTTCGAACAACATCATCAATGACAATCTTCCAATAATCTCCCCCTTTATAGCATCATGAATGATAATATTTCAACAATCTCCTCCTTTATAGCATCATCAATGACAATATTTCAACAAGTTAAGGTATTTATAGTCCTATCATTATCCTCATACTCCTTTGTATTGACTTCCTCTACATAGGATTCTTCTTGCTTTTTACCTAGAGGAATGTGGACAATTCTCTTATCATCCACAAGTGAGATCTCTTCCTTCCTGGCATCTATTACTCCTCGAGATTCTACAAAACATTGCAACCCTAACAATGCTTCAAATGAATCAAAGGTTCCTTCATTGTAACAATTTCAAAGTCAACCATTTTTTCTACCCCTTAACAACTAAATTCTACATTCCTTCAGGTACCTAGGGTCTTCATTTTGGTACCATCTCCTAAGCTAATATTGTAAGGTGTGGGATCTAGTACCAATTTTACTAGATACTCCTAGATTCTCTTTGGAATCAAGTTTACATCTTAACCTAAATTAGCCATCACCTTAGGAATCTTTTTATGATGAATGTGGAGATCAATCATTATGGGTTTGGTCTTCTAGTGTTTTCCCACTATTTTGACTTGCGAAATGGTCTTTTTGTTCCAAAACTTACTAAATTGTTTCAATTTCATGAGAAGATCATGTTGTCCTACCAATTTTGCTAGTTTTTTGAGTGAATATACTTATTTTCCTAAAAAAGAGTTATTCTTCTCTTTCTCCCTTTCTTGATCTTTCCTAAGGGTTTTTTTAGCATGTTCTAATATTTGATCGTGTTTCTCTTTAGTAGGGTGTAATCCTTCTTCCTCTTCAGAGCTTTCTTCCTTTGTAGTTATAGCATTTTTCCTTCTAGCGTTTGTACCTTGTGTGGTTACCACTCTTGGCTTACCCTTTTGCTTGGGCCTAGACTTTGTGTGGTCTTCTTCATTGGTACTACTCTCCTTTTTAGTATATCCATTATCATTTTCATCCTTTTGGTACCTTCTTCTCTCTCCTATAGGGTCCTTAGGTGTCGATAAAATGTGTCTCAACCTTGCAATTACATAAGGTATTGTTGATACGTCAGCATGGGGGGGGGCAAGGGTACCCCCCAAAAGGGGTTCAAGGGTATCATCCCCCTGATGGGAGTTCTAGGGGCCATGTGCCCTAGTGGGGGCTAGGTGATAACACCCTTGAAAGCTAAATTTTATGTATATTTTATTATTGTAAATCTAGATCGTTCATCATTAGGTCTTAGATCTGATGGTCGATATTTTGTTAGCCTAACTTTCCCTAGAAGGCAACCCTATTTTATGAGGTCATTGTATTACGAATATGTATTATGATGTATTTTGAGAGTCTAATAGTGGTCGTGTTGCCTCTAGATGCCTAGTTGGTGATACTCCTATGAGAATCTTGCTCTGCAAGTATATAATAATCTTTGTGATTTTGAATAATATATTGGGTAGCTTTTGGAGTGGGGTTTTTCTCTTGAAAGGGTTTTTCCCACTTAAATCATTGTGTTGTGGTATCCATTATATTTATGTTTATTTCTATTTAATTTTCTATAATTTTTGAAAATATCTATAAAATTTTCATCATCCTCCTCTCAAGATTAGTGTAGGAAGTTGTTTTGCTACCTTAGCTTCTTTACAAGTGGTGTTAGAGCTTGATCACCTTTGGTTTTAGTCGTGGCTTGTATTTTATTGAACTAATCTAGATTTGAGTGGGAACTTGTGTAGAAGACACTTTGTGATCTTGTTGCAAGAATTTTCAAATGGCAAGTTCATCAGGGAGAATAGAGGTTGAAATTTTTTTAGAAATAATTTTGAGACATGGAAGCTAAAGATGGAGGATATGTTGATAGATCAAGATTTTTGGGATGTTGTTGATGAGAAAGTTTCAAGGCCTTCAAATCCTACTTTGGTTTCTCAATATGATGTTATGGACTGTAAAGCCATGTCTAATCAAATTGTGCTTAGGAGACATGGTTTTAATCAATGTCCATGAAGAGACCTTTGCATAGAAACTATGGAATAAGATTGGTGGGATGTATCAAGCCAAATATTTAGTGAACAAGATTTTATTGAGGAATAAATTGTATTCCTTGAAGATGGAATAAGGTATACAAATTATAGACCACCTAGAAACATTCACTATGTTTGTGGTTGAATTGGCCAGTTGGTGTCAAAATAGATTAGGAGGAGAAATGTTAGATCTTATTTTATTCTTTTCTTGATTCAAGGGATTCTCTTGTTATGGTTATTGGGAGTACTATTATATTAAAGACTAAATATGTGGTGGGTTCTTTGATTTCTAAAGAGATGAGGAGGAAGGTATCCATCAGTGCCAAGGAGGACCTAAATATTTGTGGAAGACCTAAGGAAAAAGGCAAGAAGAATGAGAAGCGTGATAAATCCAAGTCCAAGGGGAGATCCAAATCTCTTGGAAGGTCCAAAGTTACTTGTTGGAATTATGGTAAGCTTGGACATGTTTGTAAGGATTGTGTAGTCACCGAAAATAATATTTAATTAAATAAATACTTCTTATTTATTTAATTTAACCTATATCCCTTATCCTAAAAATTAATTAAATAAACATTCATTATTTATTTAATTAATTTCCCCATCATCCTTTATCCACCACCTTTAATTAATTAAATTTGCATTTATTTAATTAAAGCTAACCTTTTCCCACTTTCTTCCAAATCCCTTAACCTTTCTTAAGTTAATCAATCCTTGATTAATTAACCTTATCCCCATCCTAATCACCATTTTCCCATTCTCCAAATTTTAACTCCACCAAAGTTAACAAACCATTGGTTTATTAACTCAACCCATCTTCATTAATCAATTAATCCTTGATTAATTGATCTAACCCTCATTCCTAATCATCATTATCATTATTTACTAATTTTAAATTCCCACATCTCACCTACCCCCACTAACCTCTTACACAAGCCACCCTATCTCTTAGACAAAATTAATGCCTCTCTTCCCAATGTGTGCTCACACATGTGTGAGAAAACCTCCCCATTTTATCCCTTTCCATCTTGTGACACTTTTCACAAGGCTAATCAATCTTCATTCCTTGATCCAAACCCTATCCTCCTTTCAATCTCAACCCTCCATTGACCAATCAATCCTAGCCCTTGATTCCTCTTACAAAAATTCTATATAATGAGGCATTGAATCTCATTCTTTCATTACACATTCATCCCATCCTTATGATTCTAAAATCTCCATCAAATACATCTTCATCCTACCATCATCATTCTAAAATTGTGAGCAACCACATCCCTTCAATCATTGGAGCAAATCTACAAGAAAAGGGTGCATCTTGTGAGCTCAATCCATGAAGAGGAAGGAGCTATGAAGGTATAACATTCTTGTGTTGATTTCTTATTAATTTTAATCTATTTACCTTCTTATTCATCTTTCCCATCTTCATTTTGGCACACCCGGTGGCTTCCCACCCTTCATTCTAACGTTTCTTGAAGTTTTTGTAAGTTTTGAGGTTGCAAGGATGATTTTTGGGAAATCGCTATGGAACTACACCTTTGTTACATAGAATGGAACCTAAATGCAATATTGTGGTGCCTAAGTACTAAATTGTGGTGCCTAAATTCAAACTTGTGGCGCTACATTCAAAATTGTTGTACTTCTGCTTCCTAGTTCTTCTTTCATCATTTTGACCTAGACCTAGGGTTTGTTTGGCTTCTAACATCTTTTTTTTAGGTCTTCATTGTCCTAACACTTTGTTTTGTAGGTTTATCCATCATTTTCATGCTTAAGATAGGTGTTTTTAAAGTTTTGTGAGATTAGGTTTTCATACAAGCTTTCTAGGTCACCTAGGATCTTCTTCATTTTTCAGCTCATTTTCATTGCATTAGGGTGCATATTTTGGCTATATATTTATTTTTTTAGGTCCCCCATGTGTTCAAATATCCATTTCCCATATGGGTTGGTCCAAAACTTCATTTTCTAACTTCTGGGGGTCATTTTCTAACACATTCTGCAAAGTGGCGCTTAAGTGCAAAATTGTTTCACCTCTATTTTAGGGGACATATTTTGGTGTTTCTTAGGTGTTTGATGCCTCAAATATTTCATATTTAAGTCATTACATGCATTTTCGGGCTATTTTTTGAACTGGGTATCTGATAAACATCAAATTTTCACCCCCAAAAGCTATCTTTTTGGCCCAATTTGCAAAATTGTGCCTCTATTCACAGAATGGCACCTCTGTTTTAATAGAAGTATAAATTTATCTACAAAACTATGCCTGGGTTTCAAAATGCATTTTTAAGTCTTCTTTCAGTTGTTCTTTGCATCTAATCTTTGTTTTTGGATACTAATGCATGTTGCGGGTCTCTAATGCTCATCTAAGGCACAAATCATCACATATCCTTGCTTATCTTCATGCTAACAATATTTTTATTTGATCATTCTATCATCTAACCTCTTTTTTGTGCATCTTGAAATCAATTGTCAAAGGAAAAATCATCAGACTACTAACATTTTCTTACAAATTCGTTTGTCCAACATTTTATTTTTTCCACTAATCTAGGCACATTTCACTTCTTAAGGTTAATGAACACTTGTTTGATGTGTCTTTGAGTGAGTGGTGTGTATGCTCTCCTCTCACACCTAGTGTGATCTTGAGGATCAAAAACACCACACCATTTTTCTTTTTTATCCCAAGGAATCCAACATGTGTATGCTCTCCCCTCACGCTTCGTGTGATCTTGGGGGTCAAAAACACTTGGATAATTCCTTTTAGGGTGGCTACCTATGGATTTCATAACCCTAAAGGATGAACCCAACTCTTGTGTTCTGGCAGAGTATAAAGAGTGGGAGGTGAGAAACACACCTCTCTTGGAAGTGGAATTTTGTCAATCGGGTTAAGCCTCTAAGAACTTTATACCTTGGAGAAGTGAAGGTGGAGAGTGGGTTAACCTCTCCTCCTGGCTATTTTACATTGTTCCTTTTCATCTATGGATTTGGGCTTGATGTACCCTTAAGGTATATAGAGGACTCCCTAGTAGCCTTGTGTATCCTATATTAAGACCTTTCGACCATAGCTTAATGTGGTGCAAGGGATGCAGATCATACCATGAAGTTACTCACCACGTATTCCCTTAGGTTGGGATAGAAATCCTAATGGTGAACTATGATAGTTATTGAGGAGAGAGAGAAGGTTAGCCCATGGTGTTTGTTGATGACCCTATGCCATTGGATCTCTACCTATTCACCTTCATGAGAAGGGGTGTTCCACCCAAGTATCAAGGAGTATTAACCCAAGCTTTCTTGGATGGTGGACCTACACTAAGTTATAATACCACTTGAATAATTTAGGCTTGTGCAAGTGCTTGAAGTGTCTTCTTGTGAAAATCCAGTCGAAAACGAATCAACCAAGGGGCTGAGGATTGAACATACACTACAAAAATCCATGAAACTTGGCCACTTTTTTTGTTTGTGTGCTTTCAATTCTATCTCCTAGTCAAGCAAGCAAAAGCTTCACCTCATCCAATTCTTCCTATCCTCATCATCCCTCCACATCCTAATCATCCTATCCTAATCCACTATTTCCATCTTAATCACCCCTTCCAATCCTAATCACCCCCCCATCTCATCATAACTATCCATTATTATCATAAAAATCCATTTTCATCTTATTCCCCTTTTCATCATGGTCACCTCATCCTAATCATCCCATCATAATCCTCTATAATAATTCCAATCATCCATATTGTCCAAATCATCCCATAATTTATATCCAATCAATCCTTGATCCAAAATTTAGGATCCTAATCTTAATTAAGTTGCCTAATCCAATTAAGGTCCTAATCATTATCTTAACCATCCTCCATAATCCACATCAAAATCCTTCTTTCGTAATCCACTTCCACCCTTAATCTTCATCATCATCCTTAATCCCTAGATCCTTCATCATTGTCTTAATCTAATCACATTATCAACCTAATCCCATTCCAACCAAATCCAAATATAATCCATATATCCTCATCTAAATTCAATCAACCATTATCCATTTATCTTCTCAATCAAGCATTCAAATCCCATCCTTAATAAAAAAAACATCATTTGAACATCAAAAAACTAGTTAAGGGCTTAATATCCTTCATACCCCATATCCTTTCATCATCATCCAAATCTTTCATCATAATTTTGGGACCCGACAACTTCATTTTTAATTTAATAGTCATTATAGTCATTTGGCATTAGTAGTCATTATTTTCATAGACATTGTCATAGTCATAGGCATTTAGACATTGTATAAATCCTTCAAAGCTTGTTGTAAGTCTTAGACATTTGTAGATTGCTCGCACAACGAATCTAAGGGCAACATCATCCAGCAAGTAAGAAGGTGCTATGAAGGTGAAGCATGGAAGGAAAGGAAGGTATAATCGTTCTTTGTTGTGATTTTCCATTGTTCTTGATAGCCTCTTTGGATTTTTAATGTTTATTGATTAATAAGCTAACAACATCTAATTTTCTATTGAATACATTAATGAACACGACATTCTATAGAAATATTTGTGTGTTTTTCTTTTTTGCTTTAACTTTTTGCAGGTTACAGCCAAGAAATCATATGAAATCTCGTCACCATCTTTTGAGCACAGAAAAATGGGCGAATAGAATCATTTAAAATTTTTTCTGGGTTTTGTAGATCTCGGTTTCAGCTTTCCAAAACTATAGACGGTTTTAAATTTTGTTAAGATTTGAGAAAGTTATGGCTATTTTACTAATCACTATTTTTTTAGTTTAGCATTTAAAACCCGTGTTTCTTTTTGTCTATAACATTTTTTCTGTGCAAAATCGTGGAAAATACTTTCTGGGTTTTGAAGGTTTGATTTTTAGCTTTCCATGGATATTTACCACTTAAAATTTTGTTAAGTTTTGAAAAAGTTATCGCTGTTTTAAGTTGCTGCTGTCTTTAAATTTTTATTTTTATGTTTTGTGTTACTAATCTTCATTTGTAGCGTGTGACAATCACTATTTGGGTGTCGAAGATCATTGCATTAAGAGACTACTAATCTTTTGTTTGTAGATTCGAATGTCGAAGACAAGATAAACAAACATTGTGCTTGTTTTTCATAGATTAACAAACATTTGATTTTGGTGCATATAAAAAAGAACACTCATGTCTTCTTTGATTGATTGTGTTTGCAGAATGGTAGGTGAGTATGCTCTCACTTGGTGAAAACCTCGTGATCAGAAAACCAGACCCATTCTTATTTGTTATTACCCTGACTTGGTATATCGGAGTATCCTCTCCCCTCGCGCTTTCGAGCGATCTTAAGTGTAAGAGAAACAGTTACCAACTCTAAAAATTGGGCCTGCCTGGGGATTTCATCACCTACGCGACTCAAACCTAACGAAAGCCAAGCTACCCCCGACCGGTATATAAATGTAAACCTTAAGGGAAAACCTAAGGTTGCTTGTGCGGATGTGTCATACTGAGACGGAGTTGTACTCCCTTAAACCATGTTGAGCTTAACCTCTTCAGACTGGAGTGCCACCTTAATGGTGATTAATCTCTTGCCCCATGTATGGCCACTCGAACGGGGGTCCCTAACTAAAAACTTTTGTGTAGTAAGCCAAAATCCTTCTATTTGCTAGCGCAACATCGGTCGGTGTGAAGGCATCCACACTTTCGCAGTTTGTAGTAGATGTGATCAGCTCGCCATGGGAGTTTCATGGGGGTTGGAAGCTTGGTTGGCCTGAGAAGAGAGTGCACTGTAAGGGGGAGCCCGTGCAGCCAAGCTTCTGAATTCACACGCTACATATATGCGGTTGGGGAAACCCGCGTGGAATCTAGTGAATATTGTCATGGCCTAACCTAGGATTGTACTTATCTGATGTGCGATTGGTTACATTCAAAACATTGTGCTTGTCAAATGCTTGTTGGATTACTCAAACATTATACACAACATTCACAAATCTGGACACAAACAATCGACCTTAGACAACTCATACTTTTCAACAAAACATCAGAAAACAATCTCAATCCTCATTTTGAACTTAGACTTTGCATTGTCCATCATAGTCCTCATTTGGCATCTAGACTTGGCATTGGTCATTTTCCTTAGTCAACATCTTCATTGTTATCTTGGCATTTGGCATCCTTTCTTGACAATTTTATCACCTTGCATTTATAACATTAAGTCCTTAGTCAAACATCATCATCTTAGTCCTCATTTGGCATTTTATCCTTGACAACCTTGTCATCTTGCACTAATCATTTCCTTAGGAAAACGTCATCATCATCTTGCATTGTCATCCTTTATTCAAAAAATACAAAAAATTAGTGACATAACTTGTCATCTTAGTCTTCATTGTCCTTTGGCATTAGTCATTTTCTTTAGACAACATTGTCATATTGCATCCCTTATTGTCAAAAATCCAAAAAACATAGTCTTGCATTACCATCCTTTATCCAAAAAATACAAAAACATAGGCTAGTGCCATCTTTGCATTTACTTGTCATTCTCATCATCCTCATTTGAGAAAATCCCTTTTACGGCTGACACTAGGCTTCAAAGACAACAACGACAAATGACAAACTTTGGACAAGATTCCAATCCCAACATCGACAATAACACTTATGACAAGAACAAATATTGGACCTTTTCTAACCCATTTCACAACATGAACATGCAATCTTCCGTGAACATGCCATCTTCATCACAAAAAAATTATGAACCATTCATACAAAGAGACCAAAATGGATGAGTATATTTCAAAGACATAGAAGCTGCAGCGCAAAATCCTGATATTTTCTCCTTTGTAAAAAAATCAGTCTTACATGACCCTCAAAGGTATCTAGCCATGCTTTTGGACGAAGGGGCTAAGTTACCACAGGGCTTTGACATAAATACTTTTCCACCTCCATCCGTCTACCCTCACCATCAACAGTCACTTGACACAAATCCTGTCATTAATTCACAACACACGTCCAGATTTCATCCTTATCCTAACTTTGACAAGGGAAACCAACTGTCCACTAGTCCATTCCAAGTCTCCACATCATATGCTAGTCCTTCACCTATCAATCATGTCAACGTCTACATGTCCTATCAACCATCTATCAACTCATGTCAAGTCCCCACATCATACCATATCCATCCAGTCCAAGTTTCCACATCATATTTTAGTCAACCTTACACTAATCCAATACAAGACTCCATGGCATATCCGGTCGAAGTCCCCATGTCACATCCTATACCGTCACATCCTAATCCAGTCCAAGACTCCATGTCATATCCGGTCCAAGTCCCCACGTCATACCCTTGTCCTTCACATACTAGTCCAATACAAGTAACCATGTCATATCCTAGTCCTTCATCCATTAATCCTTTTCAAGTCATCCCCTCACAAGCCACATCCAGTCATGAAAATTCTATCATAGTCCAAAGTCAAAACCCATTTAATAAACTTGAGGATACATGTCAAAATGAAAGCCCAAAGCATGACATTATAATGTCACCCTCATGTCAAGAACAAGGTAGTCCATCCCATGACCCTATCTTTCAATCCATCCATGAAGTCCTTCAAGACAATCATGACATCAAAACACACCTCCTTGACCATGACTCTATTTTCCATTCATCCATGACAACCCCATCTTTGACCAAGACCCCATCATTGACCAAGAAGTCCAAATCCATGACAACCCCATCTTCGACCAAGACCCTACCATTGACAAAGAAGTCCAAAACGATCCACTCCTTGACCTTTACGCCATTCATGATCAAAAACTTTCCGACCCTATACAAGCCTCGACTATTGACACTTCCCACGATGAGACACTGGCCTCCATGGGACACATAGACGATATTCCTCCAGAACAAGAATCTTCCACTAAGGACATGCTTGCATATGATCAAGTTATAGCTAAAATCATTGGGCTCTATGACACTAAAAATAATGATGGCTTCGAAGCACCAAGAGAATTATTTGAACCTAACATGTCGCATGATTAGACCAAATATATCAGTCAGGAATATGTCCAACATGATAATGAAGCTAGGACACGTTATCAACTAGGGTCATCTATCTTTGTCAGAGCAGGCTTTCTCGCAGATGAAAATATTACAAGTGATAGTGTCCATAGACATCATGATGGGTTAGCATCTTGCTTTCAAAACAATAAATACCCCATCGCAAATAGAATCTTTCAAAGCATGCAATATCAAGGAAAAGGACTAGGCATACACGAGCAATGCATTCTAGAACCAATACAGCTTCAGGAAAATTACAGACATCAAGGTCTTGGTTATTCCTCAGAAAGCAAATGATGTGAGTGTCGTGCCTCACAAATCTCACAGGCAAGCCTTGTGGTCTAAACGTCAAATTAGTCCGCGAAATCTTGTGTAAGATTGTTGCCCGACACCCCATCCACCCACACCGCCGAAGCCATCATTCTATCATGAATCGCCTCCCTTTGGGACCAACAAAATAAAAGTCTTACAAATCAAAGATCAAATCGGATGTCGAAGATAGCATTGAATCAAAACCAAAAGACATAAGTGGACAAAATGAAGGTAAAATGGATCCCAAAGAAGATGTGGATCAAAACAAAGACACCATGATCAATAATCTCAAAAGTCAATCACAATGTGGAGCCCGCAATGCAAAGAGGACTCCGCATACGCACATGTCTCAAAATGGTCATCAATCCAAGACATATAAAGTGTTGGTTCCAAACACCATCCCTCCAAAATCGTCACCCACCATGCAAGAAGTTTGGAAAATAAAGTCATTCATCAAATGTCCAAACAACCTTTCCACATCTACGTAATAGCGATACCATCACCTAAAAGTCAAAATTCCGCGTCACAAATCCGTCCACATCATGCGTGACTCTTTAGCATAAGGACTCTCATGGCACTCTATTGTGATGTGCATATTCTGATAAGGCCAACTCTAGTATCAGAAAGGATCACAATGACATCAATCAGTTATATGCAAGCACTATGATCCTAAAAAGACAACTCCTTTAGCAAGGTCATTATTGGCATTTCATGGTACTAGTCTCTACATCAACATCGTCAGTGGATTCAAAACAGGCAGTGGTCATCTAAAGCATCCAAGCTATCTACAAAATAAAATCAAAATAAAAATTGAAAAATGATAAAAATCATCCTGCAGTAGAAACACGGCAAGCGAGTCTTGGTGACATAAAAAATCAAAAGTCAAGAAAATAGTAAAGAGAAAAGATTTCATCCAATGGTGAAAACTTGGCGGCAAGCAGTACACGGATAAGTACCATGGTAGAAACGGCAACGAGGCGTCATGTGTAAAATAAATCGTCTATGTGGACTTTTACACTTGGGGGCAAGTCGTCTCATCTCCTAGGCCTTCCTCTTGACATTGACATCTGACCATTTCATTCATATCATTTTCATACATTTTCCACTTACCTCGGTCTTGACATAAAACTGGCACACATAAATCATGCTTTGGGAAAACTTTTGACATGTCTATCCTTCGATCATACACGATTCATGAAACATCATGTCATTGACTGTCATAGTCTTATTGTCCTTATATGACATGGTCCTTGAAAATTATATGACAATTCCCTTAGTCTCATGTCTCCCGTCCTTTACCAAGGCCACCCCTATCATTTCATGCCTGTCACCTATCTTGGATTTCCCTTGTCAAACGGTCTAAGGATAATCATCATCCCATCTAGTCCTAACCAAGTCATTCCAAATGCAACGAGTCTAATCCATACAAGCACATTATCAAAATTTACTTGGTGCATTTCTGGCGTTTGTAGACCTCCATGCTTCGTCACATTATATAGTCATCATCTCCGTTGTTTGAGGATGTGTCATTCCACGTCAAACAACGTTGTCATCACACAATGGTGGTATTCATCTTGGCTTCAAAGGAGCCACAATCCATGTTTTCCATGGAATTCTCGTAATGAGCATCGGAGTCATTTTGCATTTGTCCGCGATCCTCTTAAAAGCGTCAAAATCAAAAATCGACATAAAATGACAAAGACAAAAGCAAAAAGTCCTAAAAAAAAATAAAAAATATCTAAAATATCACGAAGAAGGTCAAAAACATCATAAAATGTCTCACGAAGAGACCAAAACATCATAAAATGTCACGAGAAGACCTAAAATCATAAAGCGTCACGAACAAAACACAAAAACATCCAAATCAATGTCAAAATCCACAAAGTAGGTCAAAGTCAATCATGTCAGTCAGTCCATGTCATTTTCGAACTATGTTGTCTCTGCACATTTGCTACGTAGGCAAGGCCATCAGTCGATGAGTCCCCGAGACCTTAGGTTAGTCCTTTTAGGTTGGTCCAAATAAAATCATGGCATTTGTCACAATTGTCACATCGGTCAAATAAATTCGGACATAGTCAAAATCGGACGCAAGGCGGTCATTTGAAATGTCAATGCTTCAAAATTGGTCAAAATTAGACGCCGCAGTCCAATCAATCATCCTGATCAACATCATCAACTTGCCAAAACATATTACTCAAAACAATGTCAGTCTCGTCACTCCTTGGTCCTCTTCAAGATGTGTCCTTCTTGGAGTTGGACCTCGTCAAAATGTCCTTTGCCTTTTTCAAGATGTGTCCTTCCTGACCATAGGCTCCGTTAAACTGTCAACACCGTCAAATTGGCAAAACTCTTAAACTGTCAAAACTGTCAAATCGACAAGAAATCAATCTTTGGCAAACAAACATTGGCAAACAAAATAAAATGGCTGTTAATCTTTTTGGTCTATCTTGTCTTATATTTTGACTATTTTGGCTATTTTGTCTTATCCTTTTACTGTCTTTTCTTTGTGGTTATGTTACTAGCTACCTCGAGGATGTCCCATGAAGGATTTAGAGGTGCGATGACGTATCCTGGCCTATTTTATTTTCTTTGACCACTGTCTATGGATTGTCTTGACAAAAAGACTAGGGAAACTTCGCCCTTAGTATGAGTTAGGACATTTCCTTATGCGTAGTCTTTTTCAAGTGGATGACCTTGCACCTTGTGGTCTCGATCATATCTTTGGTGTTTGTTGTCAACATTGTCATTTTGCAATGATGATTAAAACCTAATAAATGTTAAAGTCTTATCGTGGGCTTTGAAGAGTTTGGTCCTAGAAACTAACATGCATCTTCTTTAGTCTTGTCATCTTCTCTGTCTCATCTCATATAGGCATTGCATCCATATCATCATCCATATCTTTTGCACTAGCATTTCTAGGTCTCTTCATATTCTAGTCTTTTCATTAATTTCGAGAGCACACCCATGTTCTTGGAACCCGTCTCTCCTCTCGAGAGAGCATACCATAACCCTCCTCATCATTCTTCCTCATCTTATTTTGCACTGGGCATATTTTTGACTTATTTTCTTTGTCACAACGCGACAAGCGACATTATGACAAAGAGGGGCAAAATGTAGACACCTAAAAATGACCTAGGCCTGCAAGCTTCATTTTTACCACTTTCGTCCTAGCATAATTATGACATTTAATTATGTCCTTGGTCCACATTCGACTATTTAATTAAATAATTTATAATTTTTTAATTAATTCACGCTTCGTATTCATGATTATCAAATAAATAAATTCCATTTATTTATTAAATACATCAGTAATTGTCTATCTTCCCTTAATTATAAATTTCTTAATTTATTTAATTCCCTTAAATCATATATTTCTTCCACGACATTAAATAAATTTTCATTTATTTAATATGTCACTAATTGTCTTAATTAAATAAATTGATTAATTTATTTAATTAAATAATTAAACTTAATTATTTAATTGCCAATTTAATATTCCTCTCATTTTAAATAAATCAATTATTTAAAATGTCATCACAATCCTAACTGTCAGTCCATTTTGGTAAATAATCTGAAAAAGATTATTTATTGTCTCATAAAATCCATAATTTGAATTAATTTAATTCAAGTTGGTAACTAATCTTCCAAAAAATCAGGGCCAGATTCTTGATTTTCCAAATCGATCAGTTCAAATCTTATCTTCGATTTTTTTGAATCTCACAAATCAGGCAATCTTTATCTTCTTGATTTTCGAAAATCCTTATTTTCTAATTAATTTATCTCATTTATTCTCCACCGTCGATACAATTATCTGAGAAATTATTCTGACCGCTCGATTAAGGATTTCGCCCTAACCCTAATTAGGGATTCTCATATTTAATCTGGACCTCTCGTTCTAGGTCTTTCTTAGAATTCAATCTCATCCGTCCACTCAAAATTGTGTTTTCTATAAAAGACAATTTTGCTCATAATTTCGGGACCCGACAACTTCATTTTTAATTTAATAGTCATTATAGTCATTTGGCATTAGTAGTCATTATTTTCATAGACATTGTCATAGTCATAGGCATTTAGACATTGTATAAATCCTTCAAAGCTTGTTGTAGGTCTTAGACATTTGCAGATTGCTCGCACAACGAATCTGAGGGCAACATCATCCAGCAAGTAAGAAGGTGCTATGAAGGTGAAGCATGGAAGGAAAGGAAGGTATAATCGTTCTTTGTTGTGATTTTCCATTGTTCTTGATAGCCTCTTTGGATTTTTAATGTTTATTGATTAATAAGCTAACAACATCTAATTTTCCATTGAATACACTAATCTCCTAATCAAAAATCAAGACCTTAGATATATTTCATCTTTAATCCAAAATTTCTTAAGAACATTAGCCTATCTTAATCATAGTTTTCAAATCCATTCAATTCATGCTTAAGAACTTTTCCTATCTTAAGTAAAAATCAAATCCAATCAACTTTTTCTTAAGAACATTATCCTATCTTAAGTATAGAGAATCAATCCTAATCAAATAAAATCATTTTAAGGTCTTGACATTTGATCCCAAGTCTAATCCCATCATCCTCCACATTCATCCTCATACCTTATTCTTCTAATCCCCTATCCATTCCTAATTCATCATCATAATTCCATCCTCATCCAAAATCAACCCTAAAATTTCATCTTCCAATAAATACCCAACCTTTTCTAACCATCTAACCTATCCTCCATCCAACGTAATCTATTCTAATCCACCTTCATCCATTTTAACCCAATCCAATATCATGAACGCATATCCTAATCCCTATAATGATAGTGAGAATATTTTAGATCACCTTGAATCCATTAGACAAAATTCTCTAAATCTCCACCAATCACCCATCCAATGTCCCCCTCAAACCCCACGCATACCCTCATCACCCATATCATCCTCATGGGATCCCATCACCAATCATCTCCTCGTCCACTAATTTAATAATGATAAGGATGCCATGCTTAGCTATCTCCTTGGAATTGGTGCTAAACTTCCACCCTCCCCACCTTCATCCAATCCCAACCCATCGCCTCTTGCTTACCATTCCCCTTACTTTGACAAGGGATACAAAGCCTTTACCCAAAACTCCCCATCCCAAATCCCCATCTCCACATCCTTTTCAAGCTCCTCATCCTCATCATCTATTTACCAATCCATGGAAAATTCCAACTCTTATTGTTTATCTCCCACATCCATACAATCCATGTCACCCCAATCTTACCAATAAAATTCACCCCATGTCCCTCCTAATAACTTCCTCCAAGGACTATTTACAAAGGTGCTTAACTCCCCATGCAAAAACAAAGTTATGCAATCTTCCCATTTCATGCATCCACCTTCATCACCTCCACATCAAGATAAATCCCAATGCCCTAAATCTCATGAATCCTCTACTAATCCATCCATCCAAGTTAAAGAATCTATCCAACCATCCTCCCCCATCACACCATCCACATTGAATGAACCATGTCCACCTCCTAATCCAAAGCATGCTAGCATAGACCCCCCTCCATATAAATATCAAAATACCCCTTCCACTCCATTACATGATCCCTCTCTAAATCAAGATCAAAGTGTACCTTCCACCCCATCTAATGATCCTCTCCCCTCTCCTGAGAAAAACACCCCTCCCACTTCATGTCATTATCCCCCTCCATCTCATAACCAAGAGCACACTATACCATCCACCCCATCCAATGATCCTACCCCAAGTCAATATCAAAGCATCCCTTCATCTCCATTTCATGATCCTAATCCTCCATAAGATCTCATCACCCCCATCCAAGATACCCATGAACCCCATACTTATCAAATGGGTTCCTCCACTTTCATCCAAGCTTGTTTACTCCATAATATTATCATTCCTTCTATGTCATATCCCCCTCAAAATGTAATCACATGTTGCTTCCAAAATAAGTATCCCATTTGAAAAAGGATTTGTCAAACTATGCATTATCAATGCAAATGGTTAGGCCTACATGAGCAAGGAATCTTAGAACCCCTTAATATCAAATAAAATCCAAAATATCATGGCCTTGGATACCAATCTCTAGATGTTGGTACTCCTTCCACACATCCTAAATCTAAAATCCATCCATCCAAAGCCAAATATCCATGTTCCTCATCCTCCAAATCTATCTTGGGCCCTTCTGTTCCAAATCCTAATCCCTCATCCCTTCCATCCATTTTGGGTCCCTACACTCCACCACCTAATTAACATTTCTATTCCAAAATCCCATTATCCTCTCTATCCATCATCTCATATCCCATATCAAGATCAACCAAGGCACACACCTTTGAAACCCTTACAACATCCTACCAACACCAACCCATCTATAATACATCCACATCCTTCATCTCCATCCACAAATCCCATTAATCTTGGAAGCAATTTGGATTCCAAAACTCAAATGTATAAAGCTACAAATCCACAAAAATACAAGGATTAACATGTCCCATCAAAAATACATGAAAAAACCAAGAAAAATATGATCCAAAATCAAAAATCCCAAAGGCCACAAATGCCCATGAAGAAAAAATGAAATCCAAAAACCATGTGGATTCCAAAAATACTTATAGAATCAATACATCCCAAAGAAAAATAAAAATTTGCATCCAAACTTTCTAATCCAAAATATTCATCCAATCTTAAGTCTTTCACTCCATCTAATAATCCTTCATCACCTCCATCCATTTTTGGTCCTTATGTCCCAAAATATTCATCTAATTCTCCATTTAAATCTCAAAATCCAAAATCCACTTCTCTCCCACAACCCCACCACCCTTCAAGGTGTGTGCCAATGTTTATGTCTCCAACATTCCCATCCACTCATCCTCAAGCCTTCCACCAACCCATCCATTATCCAACATCCATCTTCCATCCTTTCATCCCTCTTATCCAATCCTTTGCATAAATCCATAACCCTCTCCTTCTCCCAATATATTTTATCCCCTTCACCATCATTCTACCAATGTCTATGAGCATAATAGCACATAATCAAGGGATACCATATATAGAACTAGATCCTCGATTCCTTCCTCCCCATCCCCTTGCACTATACACTTGTGGGAAAGCTTCATCCATACCACATATTATCAATATCCTCTACTATCCTTCAACATCTATCCATCATCATATCTAAATCCATATTTCCCTTTCCACCTTTGATCTTGACAAGGCTAAGAATCTTCATAATCATCATGTATCCTATATATCCTATCCATATCATTTATCACATATCCCTCATCCTATCCAAATCCATCTTACCTTCCCATCTTTGATCTTGATGAAAATCCTAGGGTTCAAATATCCATACATACATATCTCATCCACTTAACCTTGGTCATCCTATCCTTATCCATATCCATATCCTATCTCCATCCCACCCATACTCTCAATTAACCACCTATTTTTACCCTTTGTATTGATAAAGTTAGGGGTAAAATATCCATGCATGCTTTGGACAATGCAACCTTTAGCCCACTACCATTCATATCCCTTATGCACTACCCTTCCATCTAATGCTACTATCCTTCCATCCATGATTGTACTACCTGTAGTGTGGGTCATCTTAGTCCTTTTCAACTAGTATTTGGATATCCATCCTCTTATCTCCCCATCACCTACCTTCCATCTACTAAATCCATTTATCTCCTATCCAAACAATTCATCTATCCTTCCATCCCCTTTTCCAATCCTTGGTTCTCCCTTTTCATTAGAACCCACCCATTCCTCCATCTAATCTTATCTTATCCAATCCAACCATTCCCATCCAATCCTATACAATGTAATAAAACCATAATCCATGCAATCCAACCTTGCAATCTAGCACATCATCCTTAATCAATCAATCATCTTAATCCAAATCAAGCTCAAATCCATTGATCCACTTTAATCCAACTATCATCATAGGGAATTATCCTTTCCAATCCATGTGTTGTTATTATCCTTGGGGTATGCATTGTTCTTATCATTAAATTTTCTATCCTTAATCATCATCATCGCCAATCCATCAACCCATCAATCGATCAGTTTTCAACTTGACTTGGAGTATAGTCCTTTTATGCTTTTGGTTTATGTGCATGCTTTCTTGTTGCTTGTATGTTTTATCATTTTTTTCATTTATCACATTTTTTTGTACTCTATTACCATAGGGGCATTATGGTCTTCCATATCATGGTGTCATAGGGAATATGTTTGCATTTGACCTTTTGATCACATACTTGGCACATTTTCATCTTGGTTCCTTATACCTTGGTGCATAATGTCAAGTACAATATTAAATCTAGTTTTCCCATATCATTGCAACATGATGATCATCCATTCTCCCTCTCCATCCATATCTTCATCACCCTTATCTTCTCCCACCCATCCTTATGTTTTTCATCATTTATCCTTCCCATCCATTTTGAGATCACACCTGTGTTCTCCTAACCCACATGTCATCTTGAGGGGGAATACTACCTCCTCTTCATCCTTCCACATCCTCATTAGCAGTTGGGGCATCACGCTTCTAAACCTTATCCCTTTTCTAGCCACTATGTTTTATTCTTCTTTGAAATGATGTTACTTCTCTTAGTCACAACATCATCTCAAAGAGGGGAAAAATTTAGTCACCCAAAATAATATTTAATTAAATAAATACTTGTTATTTATTTAATTTATCCTATATCCCTTATCCTAATAATTAAATAAATAAATATTTATTATTTATTTAATTAATTTCCCCATCATCCTTTATCCACCACCTTTAATTAAATAAATTTACATTTATTTAATTAAAGCTAACCTTTTCCCACTTTCTTCCAAATCCCTTAAACTTTCTTAAGTTAATCACTTGATTAATTAACCTTATCCCCATCATAATCATCATTATCCCATTCTCCAAATTTTAACTCCACCCAAGTTAATAAACCCTTGGTTTATTAACTCAACCATCTTCATTAATCAATTAATCCTTGATTAATTGATCTAACCCTCATCCCTAATCATCATTATCATTCTTTACTAATTTTAAATTCCCACATCTCACCTACCCCCACTAACCTCTTACACAATCCACCCTATCTAATACACAAAAATAATGCTTCTCTTCCCAATGTGTTCTCACACATGTGTGAGAAAACCTCCCAATTTTACCCCTTTACATCTTGTGACACTTGTCACAAGGCTAATCAATCTTAATTCCTCGATCCAAACCATATCATCCTTTCAATCTCAATCCTCCATTGACCAATCAATCCTAACCTTTAATTCCTCTTACCAAAATTATATATAATGAATCCTTGACTCTCATTCTTTCATTTCGCATTCATCCCATCCTTATGCGGCTCAAATCTCCATCAAATATATCTTCATCCTACCATCATCATGCTAAAATTGTGAGCAACCACATCCCTTCAATCATTAGAGAAAATCTTCAAGACAAGGGTGCATCTTGTGAGCTCAATCCATGAAGAGGAAGGAGCTATGAAGGTATAACATTCTTGTGTTGATTTCTTATTCATTTTCATCTATTTACCTTATTCATCTTTCTCGTATTCAAACTGTAGAGAAGAAAAGAAGAAGAAAAAGAAGAAATTTGATTCTGATTTTGAGTGTGAGAAGGAAGATGGTGATCCATTTATTGTAGCCTTGGCAACTCATGCAGGTAATAATGCATGGTTAATTAACTCAAGTGCATCTTCCCATATGACCTTAAATAGAGATTGAATTTTTGAATATAAATAATCTGATGGAGGTAAGGTGTTCTTGGGTGATGATTCTTATTTAATTATCATTGGATATGATAAAGCTAGAATCAGGTTTCCTGGTGGTAGACTAAAAAGGATTAATTGTGTGTTATATATCCCTGGATTAGTACAAAAAAAATTATTTGTGAGAAAACTAATAGATGTAGGTTGTAGGTAGTATTTTCTAATTGAAGATGGTTAGAGGTGTTATGGTGATTACTATAGGTGTCAGATATGACATGTAAAATCTTGATGCATGCACTAATCAGTGCAATAGTACTTTTGTGAAAAGCAAGTCTATAGAAGAGGTGAGGGTTTCATCTTCAACAGATGGTCATGGCTTTTGGGTACCCAATGGTGCTCTTTCTATTGAATCAAATTTACCTATAGAGAAAACTATGTTATTACACCAAAGACTTGGCCACATTGGAGAAAAGGATCTAAGAACCTTGAAAAATAAAAACCTTGTTGAAGGATTTTCTAATTGTAATTTTGAATTTGATTTCTATGAGCATTGCATTTATGGAAAATAAAATTGCGTTAAGTTTCACTCCAATTCTCATAAATATTGTGGTGTATTAGATCTTATTCATTATGATGTGTTTGGTCATGTAGATTTTCCTTCAATTGGTAAATCCACATATTATGTTTCATTATTGATGATTACAATAGGACATAGGTATACTGTTGGGAAATTTGGACGAGCATCTCAGAAAGAAACACCCAAGAATAGTAGTGCCTTCAATTATTTTAATTTCCATCAAATTACCTCAAAGTCACGTACTACTATGCCATAAAGCAGAATCAGACATAGTTCATTTCCCACATTGATCCTTTTGAGAGAAACTCATGCAAAAATAACTAGTTCCAAACAACACCATTAATAGATTCAGGAAATAGAACCAACAACCATGAAAGATGAAACATAAGACATGAACACATAGATATACATGGGGAAAAATCCTTATGGGTAAAAAAACCCCACACTCCAAAAGCCCAGATCACCATTATATTATTTAGCAACAAAATAAGTTACAATACAATATTAGGCTCATGACCTTTATAGAGTTTACATCTTGTTCCATTCTAGAGAATATCCAATAGCATAACCCTTCTTGACCACCTCTCACTACGAGAGACATCTCTTCCGGCTACACAGCCTCGCAACTCAACCACTGGCCTTTCAATCTCCCTGTCACACAACCACTCAACATTCAACTTCTGCAAGATTCATCTCTCTTTGTCGAGATCATCCTCCTCTCTCTCTCGGCTACCTAACCTCTCAGCTAGCCCCCCAAGTAGTCGTTGCTATCTCTGAATGTTCAACTACCACACCCCTTTATGGTTTTCACCTCTAGCCACATGCCATCATCCAACATTTAAAACAGATCGTCAGATAAGTGTTTGAACAAATCTCCATCATCAAACTTAGGGTTATCCACCTAACACCATGCCACCCAATCGAAGATACATTCATTACCATCTCACCAATGTTCACCGAGCACATGGGCCCACATGCCATCTATCCTCCACATCATCACCACCTGTCAGCCTTCGTCACGATCCACCATCCTATCAGGTCCTACCAATATGTCCACCATTGGCTACCGAGTCACCCATCACCGTATCAGAGGGACACCAATTCGTTTCCCACCAATAGAAGGAAGTCACAAAGATATTCACTTTATCACTCCAAGTGCTCCCCACATCCGTCATCATCCAAGTCACTATATCATTGAAAAACTGAACTTCAAAACCTCTTTTCAGAGGTTGTGAAGTTCCCAGAACCCGCCACTCGCCGATAAAGGGATCGCCCTGTCGCTGAAAACCTAAAATTTTGAACCTCATGTCAGAGGTTGTGTAGTTCAAAAAACCCATGACATGCTGACAACAAAGGAAGTAGCCTTCACTTCAAATTCGCTAAGTTGGGAGGCTATGAAATTCTAGAACCCCACAACTTCAGTTATAAAAACTTGAAAACTAGTGACTTAACTCAAGTCAATGAAGGAGGAAAACACAACTGCTCCAAGAAGTCAATCAAGCTAGTAAATTTGAGTCACATTTCTCAACATTCTTCCACTTGATGAAGAACTTACTGGCTCCTTCCAAATCAAACTCAAGAATCTTATACAATGCTTCTACACTCCAACCAAGACACCTGCAACAACATCCAAGATGTCCACCAACTTAAGAATGCAAGCATCAGATCCTATAGATGATAAGGGCTTCAACACTTCCACCACTCCACTATGCTCATAAGATATATAGAATTAAAACCAACTTCAAAGCACTAGACACAAACACATCCATGAAGTCACTCTCTAGAAACAAGATTGAACATTAGCTAGAACAACAACCATAAAACTGACTACCCCCATCCAACTAATCAACCCACGTGACTGAAAATAGAGCCCACAACAAGTGCTAATCCATCCAATCACACATAACTCCAAGGTATCAACATTAGTAAAATCATGCCAGCAACACATCCAACCCATCAAACACAAAAACAAGCTCCATGTGCCAACCAATTGAAGAAGACAAAACACACCCAGGAACTCCCACTGCATGGGTAATAAATTTGAAAAGATCAAGGCATATCAAATTTACCAACAACATAAAATAGAGAGTGTAAACATGTAGTTTCAAGGAACCATCCATAATGACATGTACAACCTGTAAAACCCTAACCACAAGTCTCCATAAACAAGACTAGAGAGAGAAAATTTTGTACATCATATACCTGTAGAAAATCCTTCTACATACGCCTCTAAAATTTCAACTATTTCAAGTAAGTTCTCCTTCAAAACCCCAAGAGAAAAGCCTAAACAACACCCAACCATTCAATAACCAAGATCAAACACAACATATATATCATGTAATTATATGGATTTAAGCTTCTCCAAGAAGATCAAACTACTCCATTTCTTCTCTGGAAAACAACCCATTAAATATCTCCTATGATCATCATAAATGAAATTGCAAACTCAAGGAGATTACCATGCTATTCATCTTTCACTATGAATCCTCTAGAACCATTAAACAATAGTTCAAGATCCATATCATGAAAGAAAGCATAAAATACCTGAGAGAAACAATGGGCAATACCTCTCAAGCAATAATCTACCGAGTAGACCAAGAGTAGGGAATGAGAATGCTCCTCCAGGGTAACCAAGCCCTCATGACTTCTCCAAGAGTAATCTCCTCATTGGTCACTATTGAACTCATGTCCAACCAAGGTGTAGGCTCCTTAGACTTTTTGCTGAAATCTCACCAAGAGTAACCATCAACAACACTTCTCTCATAAAATAAATATAGCCTCACCTTATTCTCCATGTATCCATGAGCACCTGCAACTGATCATCTCATGCAGAACTCCAAATGCATCACCGCACTATCATTAAGTTCTCAATCATATGATCAATGCACCCAAAACATAGAGAATTACCATACCACTGTCAAAAGCACCAATAATCTAAATCAAGAACTTATCATGACACCATGATCTTACCATCCCATTTAGGAGATCCCATGCTCTAGGTGAACATACCACAATCTCAAGAGCAATGCATCATGCCAAAACTCTAATGCGTAAACAAGAGTTTATCATGACATGAAACAAATAAAATCTAAACCAACATCACCTATCAAGCACCACCAACACCTCAACCAAAGAATATAAGAATCCTCCATGGTTTCGATATGTTTCACATCTTCAAATAATGTCCATGCAAATGTGAAAGAACCCTTTTGTAGCAATAGGATCTAAGAGTCTCTCCTAGTAACATCTGCAACACTAAAGAAGATCATTCGACACCAAGTGATCAAAGTCATTGCAAAATCTCCCACTGAATGTGACAACCGAGCTCTCAAGCATCATGACCAAACATCTACTATACAAAAAATCCTTTAGGTCCACACAACAACATGTCTTTCTAACAACAATACTGAGCAGCACCTAGATCTCCAAACCAAGCAAAAAATTACCATCACTATCAAGAGCTTACACAAACCTGTGTACCCAAGCTATCCATGAAATTGTGATACACATGCTACAGGTCCCCAAAATGGACTATCCAAGTGCTTAACACTATCCATCCTCTCATCTCAGAGCAACCACACCAATACACAAGTGACCATAGAGAACGCCAACTAATAGGTTTGCACCAACATAGGATGAGATCTCATGGATATAGACATCCCACTTATAAGTTGTCTCATAGTAAACATGTAGGTAAAGACAACCCACAACATTGCACAACCCGTAGATCCATTCAACATAAACATGCAAACCCATTATCGCACTAGAAACTGCAAAACTGAGATCTCAAGAAGAATAACCACATAGAAAACATGACTCAAACACCAGACCAAGCTCAGATCTTATTTTCCAATCATGTCCACAACTCGAGCACCATAGTCTAGGAACTCAGTAGGCAATTCCATAAGAATGTTGAGTGAAAAATCACATACGAACACTCCTATGCAGAGAAGGCATCTCACCTCCTCAAACCATGTTGAACTGCAACTATCTCATCTAGTCACACCCTAAAACCCAGGGTCTAGAAAATAGCTTAACATCAACTCCACATAACCAAGTTTTGCTTAACCATGTAAAACCAACAAAACCATAGAGTCATGCAAGTACAAAACATCCTTAAAAGGAAACAACAGTTTAGGAACACCAAGCCCATTTCAAGCCACCTCTAAGACCACCAACATGCACATGCATACGAGAGAGACAAGCTATTAAAGAAGCTTCCAGATTATCCAAAGATCAACTCCATAGCCTTCATTGGGGTACCATAAAATTGTGCCTTCCAATACTAGGAAAAAAAACCCATCATAAGCACATTACTCCATGACTAAACACCAATCCAAGCTTCTCCATATCATTAGGGAGCCTTTCACACAAACACCCAATATGAAAGCTTTGTTGCAACACAGCCACGAAGTAAAATATTCCACCCCATGTATTAGGATTACACTTCTGCCAACTCATGAGCTTCAGGCCACATCATTTCAATATGACCAACTCAAGTTTCTCCATCTTCCCCATCTTCTATGCTACGTGTTGTCTCATGAAACTATAGAAAAAGAGCATGAACTTCCACTCACCAAAGGATCAATACATCAGTCGATTCCTCTAGATTTCCTCAAGCCCGACAGACTAAGAAATCTTCACAGAAGGAACACCCAAAACTAGCAACATGCTAGGAAGAAACACATCTCAGAAGAAGGCTCTGATACCACTTGTTGGGAAATTTGGATGGGCATCTTAGCAAAAAACATCCAATAAAAATAGTTCCTTCAGTAATTTTAATTTCCATCAAATTACCTCAAAGACACGTACTACTATGCCATAAAGTAGAATCATACATAGTTTATTTCTCACGTTGATCCCTTTGCGAGAAACTCATGTAAAAATAACTAGTTCCACACAACACCATTAATAGATTCAGCAAACAGAGCCAACAACCATGAAATATTAAACAAAAGACATGAACACATAGATATATGTGGGGAAAAACCCCACACTCGAAAAGCCCAGATCACCATTGTATTATTTAGCAACAAAATATAGTTATAATAAAATATTAGGCTCATGACCTTTACAGAGTTTACATCTTGTTCCATATTTGAGAATATCTAGTAGCATAACCCTTCTCAACCACCTCTCACTCCGAGAGACATCTCTTTTGGCTACACAGCCTCACGACTCAACCACCAACCTTTTGACCACCCTATCACACAGCCACTCAACATTCACCTTCTACAAGATTCATCTCTCTTTATCGAGATAGCCATCCTCTCTCTCTTGACTACCTAGCCTCCTAACCACCCAGCCTCTCCCCCAGCCCCCAGGTAATGACTGATCTCTCTAACTGTTCAACTACCACACCCCTTTAGGGTTTTCACCTCAAGTCACATGCCATCATCCAACATTTAAAACTGATCGTCAGATAAGCATTCGAACAAATATCCATCGTCGAACTTAGGGTTGTCCACCTAACACCATGTCACCCAATCGAAGAGACATTCATTAACATATTCTCGATGTTCACTGAGCACATGGTCCCACATGTCATTTGTCCTCCATGTCAATGCCACCTATCATCCTTCATCATGATCCACTATCATATCGGGTCCTTCCAAGACATCCATCACAGGCTACCAGGTCACCCATTGCCATATTAGGGGGACAACAACTAGAACAACAACCAAAAAATTGATTTCCCCCATCTAACTGATCAAACCATGTGACTAAAAATAGAACCCATAGCAAGTGCTAATCCATCCAATCACACATACCTCCAAGGTATCAACATTAGTAAACTCATGCCAACAGCATAGCCAACGCATCAACCGCAAAAACAAGCTCCATGTACCAACTAGTTGAAGAAGAAAAAACACACCCAGGAACTCCCACTGCATGGGTAATAAATCTGAAAAGATCAAGGCATACCAAGTCTACCAACAACATAACATAGAGAGTGTAAACATGTAGTTTCAAGGAACCATCCACAATGATATGCACAATGTGTAAAACCCTCACCACAAGTCTCCATAAACAAGACCATAGAGAGAAAATTTTGCGCATCATTTACTTGTAGAAAATCCTTCTGCATACACCTCTAAATTCCAAATTTGTCAAGTAAGATCTCCTTAACAACACCCAACTATTCAATCACCATGATCAAACACATAATTTAATTATATGGATGTAAGCTTCTCCAAGAATATCAAACTACTCCATTTCCCATCTCAGGAAAACAACCCATAAAACATCTCCTATGATCATCATAAATGGAACTGCAAACTCAAGGAGATTACCATGTTATCCATCTTTCACTATGAATCCTCTAGAACCATTAAACAATAGTTCAAGATACATATCATGAAAGAAATCATAAAACACTTGAGAGAAACAATGAGAAATACCTCTCAAGTGATAATCTTCCGACTAGACCAAGAGTGGGGAATGAGAATGCTCCTCAAGGGTAACCTCATGACTTCTCCAAGAGCAATCTCCTCATTGGTCTTTGTTGAACTCACGTCCAACCAAGGTGTAGGCTCCTCAAAATTTTTATTGAAATCTCACCAAAAGTAACCATCAACAATACTTCTCTCATAAGGGAAATATAGCCTCACCTTATTCTCCATGTATCCATAGGCACCCCATAACTGATCATCTCATGCTGAACTCCAATGCATCACTGCACTATCATGAAGTTCTCAAGCATATGATCAATGCACCTAAAACACAAAGAATTACTTGACCACTGTCAAAAGCTCCAATCATCTAAATCAAGAACTTATCATGACACCATGATCTTACCATCCCCTTTTGGAGATCCCATGCTCCAGGTGAAAATACTACAGTGTCAAGAGCAATGCATCATGCCAAAACTCTAATGCACAAATAAGAGTTTATCATGAGATGAAACAAATAAACTCTAAACCAACATCACCTGTCAAGCACCACCAACCCCTCAACCAAAGACTGCAAGAATCCTCCATGGTTCCAATCTTCAAATATTGTCCATGCAAATGCAAAAGAGCCCTTCTATAGCAACAGGATCTAAGAGTCCCTCCTAGTAACATCTGCAACACTAAAGAAGATTATTCACCACCAAGTGATAAATCCACAATCATTGCTAAAGCTCCCACTAAATGTGACAACCGAGCTCTCAAGCATCATGACCAAACATCTACTATATGGAAAATCCTTTAGGTCCACACAACAACATTTCTTTCTAACAACAATACCAAGCAAAAATTTACCATCACTGTCAAGAGTTTACATAAACCTGTGTACCTAAGCTATCCTTGACATCATGATACACATGCTATAGGTCCCCATAAATGACTATCTAGGTACTCAACACCATCCATCCTCTCATCTCAGAGCAACCACACCAATGCACAAGTGACCACAGAAAAGGCTAGCTAATAGGTTTACACCAACATAGGATCAAATCTCACAGATATAGATAGTCCACTTTATGAGTTGTCTCATAGAAAACATGTAGGTAAATATAGCCGACAACATTGCACAACCCATAGATCCATTCAACAAAAACATGCAAACCCATTATCGCACTATAAACTACAAAATTGAGATCTCAACAAGAATAGCCACATAGACAACATGAATCAAACACCAGACCAAGCTTAGATCTGATTTTCCAATCATGTCCACAACTTGAGCACCATAGCCTAGGAACCCATCAAGAAATACCACAAGAATGCTAAGTGAAAAATCACATACCAACACTCCCATGCAGAGAAGGCATCTCACCTCCTCAAACCATGTTGATCTACAACTATCTCATCTAGTCACACCCCAAAAGCTAGGGTCTAGAAAATATCTTAACAACAGCTCCACATAACCACAAGTTTTTCTTAACTTTGTAAAACTTACAACACCACAAAGTCATGCAGGTACATAATATCCTTAAAAGGAAACAACAGTTTAGGAATACTAGGCCCATTTCAAGCTAACTCCAAGACCATCAACATGCACATTCATACGAGAGAGATAGGCTATTACAGAATCTTCTAGATCTTCCAAAGATCAACTCCATGGCCTTCATGCAATCGGGGTACCATAAAACTGTGCCTTCCAATACTAGGAAAAAAACTCATCCTAAGCACATTACTCCATGACTAAACACCAAGTCGAGCTTCTCCATATCTTCAAGGAGCCTCTCACATAAACACCTAATATGAAAGCTTTGTTGCAACACAGCCACAAAGTAAAATATTCCACCCCATGTATCAGGGTTATACCACTTCCAACTCACGAGCTTCATGCCACATCATTTCAATATGAGCCACTCAAGTTTCTCCATCTTCCCCATATTCTATGTGTTAGGTTGTCTCATGAAACTATAGCAAAAGAGCACAAACTTCCACTCACCAAAGA
The DNA here is from genome assembly GCA_007258455.2 of Sequoia sempervirens. Classification (NCBI taxonomy): domain Eukaryota; kingdom Viridiplantae; phylum Streptophyta; class Pinopsida; order Cupressales; family Cupressaceae; genus Sequoia; species Sequoia sempervirens. The sequence continues at coordinate 31,825 of VDFB02280515.1, read as the reverse complement.
ATCAATACATCGGTCGATTCCTCTAGATTTTCTCAAGCCTAAAAGACTAAGAAATCTTCATAGAAGGAATACCCAAAACCAGCAACACACTAGGAAGAAACACATCCTAGAAGAAGGCTCTAATACCACTTGTTGGGAAATTTATATTGGCATCTCAGAAAGAAACATCCAAGAATAGCAGTTCCTTCAATAATTTTAATTTCCATAAAATTACCTCAAAGACACGTACTGCTATGCCATAAAGCGGAATCAGACATAGTTCATTTCCCACATTGATCCTTTTGAGAGAAACTCGTGCAAAAATAACTAGTTCCAAACAATACCATTAACAGATTCAACTAATAGAACCAACAACCATGAAATATGAAACATATGAACACACACACATATATATATGGGGAAAAACCTTTACGGGTAAAAAAACCCCACTCCAAAAACCTAGATCATCATTTTATTATTCAGAAAAAAAATATAGTTACAATACAATATTAGGCTCATGGCCTTTACAAAGTTTACATCTTGGTCCATTCTGGAGAATATCCAACAACATAACCCTTCTCGACCACCTCTCACTATGAGAGACATCTCTTTCGGCTACACAGCCTCATGACTTGACCATTGGCCTTTCGGCCTCCCTGCCACACAGCCACTCAACACCCACCTTCTGGAAGATTCATCTCTCTTTGTTGAGATTGTCCTCCTCTCTCTCTTGGCTACCCATCATCTCGGCCAGCCCCCAAGTAATTGTCACTCTCTTTGACTATTCAACTATCAAACCCCTTTAGGGTTTTCGCCTTGAGCCACACGCCATCATCCAACATTTAAAATTGGTCATCGGATAAGTGGTTGAAAAAATATCCATCATCAAACTTAGGGTTATCCACCTAACACCATGCCACCCATTTGAAGAGACGTTCATTACCATCTCACCGATGTTCACTGAGCACATGGGCCCACATGCCATCTATCCTACACATCATTGCCACCAATCGACCTTCGTCACGATCCATCATCATATTGGGTCCCACCAAGATGTCCATCACAGGCTACCAAGTCACCCATCTCAATATCGAGGGGACACCAATTCGTCTCGCACTGATAGAAAGAAGTCTCGTCGATATTCACTTTATCACTCCAAGTGGTCCCCACATCCATCGATATCCAAGTCGCTATATCGTTGAAAAATCAAACTTCAAAACCTTTTGTTAGAGGTTGTGAAGTTCCCAGAACCCGCAAATCTTTGATAAACAGATTGCCCTGTCGTTGAAATACCAAACTTCTGAACCTTATGTCAGAGGTTTTGAAGTTTGCAAATCCTACAACACACCAACAACAAAGGAAGTAGCCTTCACTTCAAAGTCACTAAGTTGGGAGGTTATGAAAATTTAGAACCCTACGATTTCAGTTATAAAAACTTGAAAACCAACGACTTAACTCAGGTCGATGAAGGAGGAAAAGACAACTACTCCAGGAAGTCAATCAAGCCAATAAATTTGAGTCACATTTCTCAACATATACTTTCTAAAGAGTAAATATGAAGTTTTCAATCAATTCAAAGAATATAAAGAAATGGTTGAGTTGCAAACTGGAAAGAAAATAAAATGTTTGAGGATTAATAATGGTGGTGAATTTTTCTCTAATGATTTTGATAGATTTTATAAAGATTGTAGTATTCATAAACAAAAGACAACTTTGTATTCCACATAAAAAATTGGAGTTGCAAAAGAATGAATAGGACACTAATGGAGAAGGCTAGGAGTATGTTGAGTGATGTTGTTCTAGAAAAAATGGGCTGAAGTTGTTGCCACTACTTGTTACTTGATTAACAAGTCTCCAACATCAACTCTTGTTGATAATACTCCTATAGAGGCATGGTCAAGTCACAAGCCTTCATTAAAACACCTTAGAGTTTTTGTTGTGAGGTATATGCACATGTGCCAAAGGAGAAACAAACAAAGTTAAAGAACAATGTTGTGAAATGTATCTTCATCAGATATAGTTATTGTGTGAAAGGATGCAAGCTTTGGGACCCTATTGTACAAAAGGTAATATATAGTAGAAGTGTTATTTTTAGAGAAAATAAGCCTTCTTCTATTACATTGAAGCCAAAAAAAAGTAAATATGAAAATGTGATTCAATTTCCTTCTACACCTAAGAAATTTGAATCGAGGCCCATGGATAGACAAGAAATAGAGGAGAGATCATCTAGCTTTAAATCTTCATAAGAGGGGGAAGAACCTCCAACATGGGATCTTGTATCCTTACCTGAAGGAAGAAAACCTGTTGGTTGAAAATGGGTGTTCAAGAAAAATATTGGTTCAAATGGAGGTATTGAGAAGTACAAAGCAAGGTTGGTTGCCAAAGGTTACTCTCAAGTTGAGGGTGTTGATTATGGTGAGATATTTTCTCCTATTGCAAAAATGACATCCATTATATGTTTTCTTTTAATTGTTGTTGCTTATGATTTTCTAGGTTGAGAAAATGGATGTGAAAATTACTTTCCTTCATGGTGACTTGGAGGAGGATATTTATATGACATAGCCAAAGCACTACATGGTGAAAGGTAAAGGTATTTTGGTTTGAAAATTGAAGAAATATTTTTATGGCCTAAAGTAGAGTCCTAGGATGTGATACCAAAAATTTGATACATATGTGTTGAGGTTGGGGTTTGAGAATTCTAAATCAAATAATTGTGTTTATTATAAAATTGATGGTGATCATTTCTTGTTTATTTCATTATAAGTTGATGATATGTTATTTATTTGTAAAGGGAAATGTATGATTTCAGAATTGAAATCTCAACTTACTACTAAATTTAAAATGAAAGACCTTGGTGAGGCTAGACACATTCTTGGGATGGAAATTAAAAGAGATAAAGTGAATATAAAGCTATGGCTTGGGGAAAGTAAGTATGCTAATTCAATTTTATAGAGGTTTCATATGTGCGATTATAGACCAATGTGTGTTATTTTCTTAGCTAGAACAAAATTATCTATTTTAGATTGTCCAACATCCCCATAAGAGATTGAAGACATGAGTAGAGTGCCTTACCATAGTGTAGTTGGAAGTTTGATGTATGTTATGGTTTGTACAAGACAAAATATTTCCCAAGCAGTGGGAGTTCTTTCCAAATATATGTCTAATCCTGGTAGAGTTCATTGGGATGCAGTTAAAAGAGTCTTCAAATATTTGTGTGGTACCTCAGAGTATTCCTTGTGTTACTATAGTAATTTGACTGAAGATGAGATTTCCCTTGATACATGGTTATGTGGATTCAAACTAGGTAGGTGATGTTGATAGTAGACAATCCACCAGTGCTTATGTGTTTATTTGGTGGTGCAATTAGTTGGATGAGTAAGTGACAAGTTGTGGTTTCTTTGTCCACTACTGAAGCTAAGTATATGACAACTACTCATGCTTGTAAAAGAATCCATTTATCTTAAGAGACCATTTTTAGATATTGGAATACAACAAGGTGCAATGAAAAATTATTGTGATAGTCAGAGTGTGATATTTCTAACTAGGAACCCAAAATTTCATGCTAGGACCAAGCACATTGATGTACAATATCAGTTTTTAGAGATATGGTCGAAGGTGGTAGGGCGAAGCTAGTTAAGGTATAGACTTTGATGAATATTTTTTATTCTTTAACTAATCCTGTGAGCACAAACAAGTTTATATGGTTTTTGGATTCTATGGGCCTTTTTTCCCCTAGAAATTAAAAGATGATATTTATACACCCTCTTATTTCTCTTGCAAGGTGTACGACAAGTGCGAGATTTTTTGGGAAAATGTGTCTCAACTTTGTAATTAAATGTATTATTGATATGTCAATGTGTGAGGGGAGCATGAGGGGGTCATACCCTCAGTAGGGGATCTAAGGGTTGTGTGCACCAGAAAGGCTTGAGGGTAGTGTTGGAACACAACAATCTACTTAGAGGGGGTTTGAATCAATAGATCAATTAAAACTAGTTCTTTAATAATTTTAAACCAATATAAAATTATATGGAAATAGATTAACACACACATGCACATATAGCACTAGATATACATGGAAAACCCAATATGGGAAAAACCATAGTGAGAATAGTTGGTAGGATCTATTATCCTAATCGAGCCTCACAATAGAACCTCATTGGTTACAATGTTTAAGGGCACTGACCCTAAGGAGACACCAATCTCATGATTTAAGAGCACCAACTCTAAGGAAGCACCCACTCCCTAACTGAGCACCAACTCAGCTATCTAATGGCACCAACCAATCATATTTACAATGTAAGGGTTATGGAGCTTCAGCTCCAAATTAAAAACAATTTAAGTGAATCTAATTCAATGTTGCAAACCTTTTCTACAACTACTCATTCTTTACTTTGCATCTATGCAAGCATTCTCTCTATGGCTGCTAAATTAGCAACGCATATCTTTGCTCTTCTCTTCTCTACAATCTACACATTCTTTATTGTTGTTCACTTAGCAACTCATTTATTTTCTCTTCCCCCTTTCTCTTCTTTATCTCACTACTTTTCACTTAGAAAATTCTTTTTTCTCTCTTGTCACATTGAACCTCTACACTTCAATGTATATCCTAGAAGATATTTTTGTATTACAATCTAGGTCTTCTTTTCACAACATATTCATACTCATCATTCTCCCACACCACACACTTCTCTCTCTCAACCATCCAACACTTAGCCATTCAACCTTTTTTCACATTGCTTCACCAACAAGCTATCTCTCCTCGAGCCAAACACCGCTAACCTCATTCAATGCAATTGTTGTTTTTGGTGTATGGAAATATTAGGGTTTAATTTTCATTTAATGTCTTACCCTTGTATGCTCAATCTCATTCCAAATACATAGACGCCTGTACATTAATGGTGTCTCTCATTTCTTCTAATCCTTCACAAGAATATAGCTAGAGTGGTTAACTCATTTCTTGTGCATTAATTCTATTTGCCTAGCCATTGAAATTTTTTTATCTTTGAATGCAAGTCATTGATCATGAAATTTGTACCATGATCTAGTGTATCTCATTTCCCTGCCTTGATTTAAAACATAACCATTTGATTTGACTTGCACTAAATGTAATTGTAGATCTCTAGTGATTCACAACAATGATGTGAATTAGAAACTCTAGCAATCATCTACTGCCACATGTTGCTAATCCACATACCGTACTAATTCACATACCCATGTTGGTCAACCTAAGTAAAGATAAGCTTCCTATGCAATGGTGAAATTACTCCTTCATTCATTCTTGTCGGGGGTCAGGGATTGCCAATAGCTCTTACCTCATACTTAAGGTGCATAGTAGAGCTTAAAAAGTAAGCCCAAACACTAATGTTTGATGCTTCTTACACTTGTTAGGTTTCCGCCATCAAACTTACCCTTTACCATTTACTTTCCTTTTCTTCAATGCAAACCATCACACCAAACTCTAAACTCTGAAGCATGAAACACTTTTTGTTTTCCTTGAGATTATGTTGATGTCATCATCCCCATGCATTTCCTTCACTAGACTTAACCCTTTCAGGTATTGAGGTTCGCACATACCACTTACCTCTTTCTTTGCTTTTGATAAGGCATAAGCTTTCTTACTACTCTGCGATGCCCAAACACTTCCTTTAATAGCTTTAACCCTTTCAGGTGTTGGCCTTTGAGTTTCCTTGTTATGTTTTCCTTTTACCTTCCTTACCATCATGATAAGGCGCAAGCCTTATCTCTGACCCACGATGCCCAAAACCTTTTCGGGGGTCGGGGTTCGGGGTTCCTCCATACCTCTTTCATCACTTTCTTAACATTTAGTTAAGGTGTAAGCCTTAACACCGATGCTTAATTCTTGAAACCTTCAACATATGGTAAACCTTAAGTCTAAATTCCAAATTTCAATTATACTTATCTAAAATCAACTAACTCTTTCTCTACTTAGCAAGCAATATAGAGTAAGCCTGAGGCTCAAAGCCTAAAAATTCTACAATTCTTCAAGGCTTGCTTCAATGATGCCCTTTTGACATCAATCAACAATATCTCCATCTAATATTACTCAGATATCCTTTTGACATCAATGGGATGCTCTTTTGAAATCAATGACAATCAAATTGCCAACAATCTCCACCATTGTCATTGATGGCAAAACCAAAATGCTCTGCCCAAAAAAATGGCACTATAAATGCATGTTTTTCTCAACCTTCTGCATTGAACATTTTGCACAACAACAATTATCCCCCTTAGCCATATATGTTTGTAGTCATAGCTTCCCATTTGACATATCCCCCCCTTTGATAAAAAAGAGAGCATTTGCAACTTCTCTCCCAAAACCTTGTAGACGCAAAGCATTTTTCTCAATTTCTCCCCCTTTGACATCAATGGAAAATGAACTCTTTGGGACACCATGCTTCTACATAATCCAATTTGTGCTCTCCACCTTTGACCAAAATTTTCTCCCCCTTTATCAAAATAAAAGAGTGTGTCCACAATATTTGCAACCATCAAGTCATTAGAAATTTGTAAAACCTATTATACTTGACTTGACTTCTCTCTTTCTCCTCCAGGGATGAATAAATCTTCTTGTAAATCTCCCCTTGGATTCATGCCCTATCACTAAGAATTAGTTTTGTGAGACAAGAGCAACCACTTTGGGTGTTTCCTTCTGACCTTTCTCTTTCCATACTTTCTTGGGTCTCTTTATTGCCTTATCTGCCTTCTTTTTAGGGACATGTAAACCTTTGTTCACACTGGGGGACATGTTCATCTTTTTACTCTATACTTTTGGTCTTAAAAATTTTTCTTTACATTTCTTAGCTATGTGACCAAAATTATTGCAATTGTATCACATTAATTCATCTCCAACAAAGGAGAAAATGGATTTCTACTCACATAGTTTGTACTCCTTTTAGAAATAGCTCTACACTCATAGGCCCTATGAACAAAATTATTACATGTATAGTTGTAACCGTAGAAAAATGAGGAATACCTAGTTAGATAATTTCTTTGTGTAGGATGAGGAGGTCTTCTTGTCCTTTGGTTCTTCAGGTCTCTCACCCTAGTGAAACCATCTACATTAGCTCCCTTTTTTTTTGCATCTTCTTCAAGTCTTTAGGGATTGATTTGTTAATCTTCTTATCTATTGGTGGCTTCTCTTCTCCATCAGCTATCTTCATCTCACCAGTGCCTTTATCTAAATTTTCATTTTTAGAGGCATTTTCTTTGCAAGCTTTTTCATCCTTTGTACCATGTTTTTCTTTTGCTTTAAAATTATCATACAATTTAGCAGATGCATTGGTAGTGGAACCCTTTCCTTTTTCAAACCCAAGGCCTGACTTTCCTTTTGAAGGATTTTATGAGTTAATTAACTCATCTAATATTTTAGAGCCACCTTTCAACTTCAAACCTCTATCAATTTTATCTTTAGCCTTTTCTAATTATTTTCTCAAATCCACAATTTCTATCTCTAGCTTCATGCACTAATTAGATTTAGACTGTAGTTTAGATTTGACTACATTTTCAGTCCTTTTAGCCTCTTCAACATGATTCTTCAAATTGATCACCATCTAATTAGACTCTTCAAGACTTTTAGACAACTTTTCAATCTCCTTTTGTGCATGTTTTTTTTGTTTTTTGTTCTCCTTCCTCGAATTATCAATCTTATCTAGAGAAAAGATGACCTCACCCTCTAGATCAACTTCTTCTTCCTCTTCTTCATTAGAACCTTCAACTTATTCATCAGAAGTTTTTTTGAATTCCATGAATAGGGATTCATTTCCCTCAGCCACAAAGGCACAATCATGGTCATCATTTGAGCTATCACTAACATTAGATGAACCACTTTGTTCTCTTATGTGTAGACTCTTCTTGTTTCTAAAGAAATTATTCTTCTTAGAATAGTAGGGTTTCATCTTTTTACTATCCTCTTCTTGCTCATAGTTATCCTTTTCTTCATAAGGGTATTTAGCAGCAAAATGACCTATTCTACCACATTTAAAGCATTTAAGGGGTAACTTACTTCTATATTTTCCAAATCCTCTTCTCAATCTACTGATGAAGTTACCCTCTTCTTCATTAGTCTCCTCAAATCCGGATGTAGATGCTTCAATATTTTCCTTTATAGCTGCTTTGAATGTAGCTTCTCTATTGGTGGTATCTACATCTCCCATTCTCATTTCATAGGTGGTGAAGGTTCCATGTAACTCATCAACAATGAATTTATCTAGATCTCTAGCTTCCTCTATTACAAAAATATTAGAATCATATCTTGAGGTAAGGATCTTAGAACATTTTTCACAATCACAAATTATTTTATCTCTTCTCCAAGACCTCTTATTGCATTAACTATTTCGTCCACTCTTAGGAGGTAGTCTACAATTTTTTCTTCTTCACTCATCTTCAAACTTTCAAACTTTCCCTTGTAAGTCTGTATCTTGGCCTGCTTTACCTTGTCATCACCTTCATATATGCTCTTCAACTTTCTCTAGACATCATGTGTTGTTTGAAAATGCATCACTTTGAAAACCATTGAGCTAGACAATCTACAAAGAATAGCATTCTTTTCCTTAGCATTATTCTCATATTCTCTCTTTCCAGCTTGATTAGGAGGAGGCGCAGTAGGGATTGTGTATCCATTTGCAACAAACACCCATACATAAAATCCCAATGAAGACAAATGTGCTTCTATTTTAATGCTCCAAAATGCATAGTTTGATCTATCAAAGAGAGGTGCTTTGTTTAAGGATGAACCTTTTTGACTAGGCATTTGTGTTCATTGTCCAAGACCTACTCGAGATGATTAAGCTTCTCCAAAGGAACCAGGGCTTTGATACCAATTGTTGGAACACAATAATCTATTGAGAGGGGGGTGAATTAGTAGATCAATTCAAAATAGTTCTTTAATAATTCTAAACCAATATAAAAGTATATGCAGAGAGATTAACACATGCATGCACACATAAGACTAGATATACGTGGAAAACCCAATATGGGAAAAACCACGATGAGAATAGTTGCTATGATCTACTCTCCTAATATAGAATCATAATATAACCTCACTGGTTATAATGTTTAAAGGCACCAATCCTAAAGAGACACCAATCCCTTGATTTAAGAGCATGAACTCTAAGGAAGCACCCACTCCCTAACTAAGGCCCAACTCATCTATCTAATGAAACCAACCAATCAGATTTACAATGTAAAGGTTATGGAGATACAACTCCAAATTACAAATGATTCCAATAAATATAGTTCAATGTTGCAAACTTGTTCTACAATCGCTCATTCTTTGCTTTGCATCTATGCAAGCATTCTCTTTGTTCCTGCTAACTCAATAATTCAAATCTCTTCACTTCTCTTCTCTTCCCTACAATTTGCACATTCTTTGTTTTCTTTCACTCAATAACTCATTTCTCTTCTCTTCCCCCTTTCTCTTCTCTATCACTACTTTGCACTCATAACATTCTTTGTTTTATCTTGTTGCACTACACCTCTTCATTTCAATGCATATCCTAGAAGATATTTATGTGTTATAGTTTAGGTCTTCTTTTCACAACATATGCATACTCAACATTCTCTCACACCACACACTTCTCTCTCTTAGCCATCCAAAACTTAGTCATTCAACCTTTTTTTCACATAGCTTCACCAACAAGCTATCTCTCCTTGAGCCAAATTCCACTGACCTCATTCAATGCAATTGTTATTTTTGGTGTATGAAAATATTAGGATTTTATTTGCATTTAATGTCATATATGATCTCGTTCTAGATACATAGCCTCCTATGCATTAATGGTGTTGCTCATTTCTTCTAATCTTTCACAAGAATATAGTTGGAGTGGTTAACTCATTTTCCATGCATTAATTCCATTCACCTAACCATTGACAAAATATAGTCTTTGAATGTAGGCCATCAATCATGAAATTCACACCATGATCTAGTGTATCTCATTTACCTATGTTGCTTTAAAACACAACCATTTGATTTGACTTGCATTAAATGCAGTTGCAGATCTCTAGTAATTCACAACAATGATGTGAATCTGACATTCGATCAACCATCTCTCACCATGTGTTACTAATCTATATACCCACGTTGGTCAACCCAAGTCAACATAAGCCTCCTACTTAATGGAAAAATTACTCCTTCATTCATGCTTGTCAGGGGTCAGAATTTCCAATCCCTCTTACCTCATACTTGAGGTGCATAGTAGAGCTTAAAAATTAATCCCTAACATTGATGTCTGATGCTCCTTACACCTGTCAAGACTCAACCATCAACCTTAATCTTTACCATTTATTTTTCTTTTCTTCAATGCAAACCATCACATAAAACTCTAAACTTTGAAGCACAAAACACTTTTTATTTACCTTGAGATTTTTCTAACATCATCATCCTTGTGCATTTCCTTTGTAAGACTTAACTCTTTCAGGTATCGGGGTTCACACATACCACTTACCTCTTTCTTTTCTTTTGATAAGGCATAAGCCTTCTTACTACTATGCAATGCTTGAACACTTCCTTTGACAACTTGAACCCTTTTGGATGTCATACTTTGGGCTTTCCTCATTTTATTTACCTTTTACCTTCCTTACCATTACGATAAGGTGCAAGCCTGATCTCTAACCCGCGATGCCTATAACCTTTTCGGGGGTCAGGGTTTAGGGTTCATCCATACCTCTTTCATCACTTTCTTAACATTCAATTAATGTGTAAGCCTTAACGTCGACGCCCAATTCTCGACGCCTTCAACATATAGTAATCCTTAAGTCTAAGGTCCAAAGCCCAATCAAACTTAGCTGAAAATGACTAACTCTTTCTCTACATAGCAAGTAGTATGGAGTAAGCCCGAGGACCAAAGCTAAAACCTTCTACAATTCTTCAAGGATTGCTTCAATGATTCCCTTGTGACATCAATTAATAATCTCTCCATTTGATATTACTCAAATCCCCTTTTTGCATCATTGAGATGACCTTTTGACATCAATAACAATCAAATTACCAACAGGTAGCACCCCTAAAAGCTAAATTTTATGTATATTTTATTATTGTAAATTTGGACCATTCATCATTAGGTCTTAGATCTAACGGTCAATATTTTGTTGTCTTGACTTGCCCTAGAAGGAAACCCTATTTTATGAGGGTGTTGTATTATGACTATGTATTGTGATATGTTTTGAAATTATGATAGTGGTCATACTACCTCTAGATCTTTTGTTGGTGATACTCCTATGAGAAGCTTGCTCTGCAAGTGTACTATATTTTCTATGATTTTTGAATGATATATTGGGAAGCTTTTAGAGGGGTTTTCTCCAAAAGGGTTTTCTCCATGTAAATCACTTTGTAGTGATACATATGATATTTATGTTTATTTTTGTTTAATTTTTTGTAACTATTGAAAAGATCTATGAATTTTTGCATTATCCTCCTCTCAAGACTAGTGTAGGAAGTTTTTCCACTACCTTACCTTCCTTACAAGTGGTGTTAGAGCTTGATCACCTTTGGTTTCAGCTGTGGCTTATTGTATTTTTTTGAACTAATCTAGATTTGAGTGGGAGCTTGTGTAGAAGATACTTTGTGATCTTGTTGCAAGAATTTCATAAATAGATGATAATTTTTTTAGAAATAATTTTGAGATGTGGAAGCTAAATATGGAGGATATGTTGATAGATCAAGATCTATGGGATTTTGTCGATGAGAAAGTTTCAAGGACTATAGATCCTACTTTGGCTAATTAATATGATGTTATGGACCATAAAGCCAAGGGTCTAATCAGATTGTGCTTGGAAAACTCTGACATGGATTTATGAGAACTTGAATAAAAATAAACATGATTTTTCTTTAAATAAGAATCATCATCCAAGTACACCTTACCTCCATAAAATTCTTCATATTCAAAAAACCAATCTCTAATAAATGTCATATGGAAAGATGCACCCGAGTCAATTAACCATGCAACATTACTTGCACGAGTTTCCAAAGCTACAATGAATGCATCACCATCTTCCTTCTCAAACTCAAAATCAAAATCATTTTTTTCTTTTTCTTCTTCTTTTCTTATTTGTAGTCCTTACAAATACATCGAAGCTTAACACAGTCCCTGATGAGCCTAGTTTTTAGTCCAATTTTGGGTAGAATCTATAGTTTATTTGCTGGTAGTTGTCATAGAATTTGATGTTAAATGTTGATATATTCATAATGTTTCCCTCAAACGATAGACATTGGGCTTAATCCTATCTTTGCAAATTTTAATGACATTGGCATATTATGTGGATTATCTATATTGATTTTGCATGTGGTTAATGAATGTTCCTTAAGGTGGTTATAGATGTGTAGTTATTGTGCATACTAACATTTCCATGTAGATTTAATTCAAGGATGCTAAGTTGAGGAAAGCACCACCACCTGGGCATGCACCATAACGTCTAGCAAAGGAATCGCTCAAGGTCAAAGAAGGTCGATGGCAGAAGATTCCTCATGCAACCGAAGGTAACCGCCTTGTAGTGTACTTTAATGATTGAGCAGACAGGAGTGTTGCTATTGTGCTAAATCTATGTTTGGACCTGCATGTCTGACCAGATTCCATGCACGCGTAACCGCCACCACTCCACTTTCTTTGTTTTCCCTAAATGGCATCGTCCCATTCATGGAGTTAACTGCCTTGTTTAGCTGATAGTATAAATAAAGATTTGATGTTCCTTCCTCAAGAGGTTGCAAGGATTTATATTGTATTTGCACTCTCAAGTTTCCAGTAATACAAATACATTACTCTTTTGTACTCATGATTTACAGTGAATAAAATAAAGTTATGAGTTCAAGCATTTGAGTTCTCATTAGTTTTAGAGAATACTTATCCAAGGGGGCCCACTTGGTGAGTAATCTATCTTCTTAGTTTAGTATTAGTTTAGTATTACTTACTATTTAGTAATTAGTTAGAAATATGGCACCGATTGTTCCTGTAGCCACTAGAATTTCATTATGTGAGTGTTCTTATAGCCAAAGTAAATAGAGTAGTACCCTATTTGTTGCTCAAATTTTCATTATTTTTCTACATTTTAGTTTGATGTAGTTGTTGATTGATGATTGGCATTTATGGTATTCCCTTCTAAGCAATTTACTTTTAGTATTGTGAGTTCCTTAGCTGTAGAATGAACTGGCTACTTTGAGTTCCTAGCGCACATACTATGTTGACCCATTTCAAGTTCACGTCCCTAGGTTGACAAGTTAAATGTGCCTTCATGATGATTGAAATAGCTATTCAGGTTAGATTTCCAATCTCTAAATCATGGTTGTAAGGGCTTAGTTATTAAATCATTGTAGGAATCCAACAATCCCAAAAAATAACTTTGGAATTTCCAAGAAATTTGGATCTCCCCTTGGACTTGGATTTATTATGTATATTATTCTTCTTGTCTTTTTCCTTAGATCTTCCATGAACATTTAGGGCCTCCTTGGTATTGATGGATACCTTTATCCTCATCTCTTTAGAAATAAAAGAACCCACCACATATTTAGTCTTCAATATAACATAAGTACCCCCAATAGCCATAACAAGAGAATACCACGAATAAGGAAAATAACAAAGCAGGATCTGATATTTCTCCTCCTCATCCATTTTGACACTAACTAATTCAACCTGAGTCACTAACATATTGAAAGATTCTAGATAGTCTGTAATTTTTCTACCCTCTTCCGTTCTCAAGGAATACAATTTCTTCCTCAAGAAAATATTTTCACTAAGGATTTGGCTTGATACATCCCACCAAGCTTCTTCCATAGTTTTTGTTAGAGGTCTCTTCATGGACATTAATTAAAACAAAGTCTTCCAAGCACAATCTGATTAGACCTTTGGCTTTATGGTCCATAACATCATATTGAGTATTCAAAGTAGGACCTATAGGCCTTGAAACCTTCTCATCAATAAGATCCCACAAATCTCAATCTATCAACAAATCCTCCATCTTTAGCTTCCACATTTCAAAATTATTTCTAAAAAAACCCACCTCTATTCTCCCTAATGAACTTGCCATCTAAAAATGCCTGCAACAATAACACAAAGTATCTTCTACACAAGCTCCCACTTAAATTTGGATTGGTTCAAAAAATACCAACAACCCACAACTGAAACCAAAGGTGATCAAGCTCTGATACCACTTGTAAGGAAGCTAAGGTAGTAGAACAACTTCCTACACTAATCTTTAGAGGAGAATAATGCAAAACTTTTACAAATATTTAACAATTAAAGAAACTTAAACAAAAATAAACATAAATATCATGCATACCACAACATAGTGATTTACATGGGGAAAACCCTTTCGGGAGAAAAACCCGACACCCCAAAAGTTTCCCAATATATTATTCAAAAATCAAAAAGATTACAATATACTTTCAAAGAAAGCTTCTCATAGGAGTATCACCAACCAGAGATCTAGAGGAAATATGACCGCTATCAGACTCTTATAATACATCACAATACACAACCATAATACAACACCCTCATAAAATAGGGTTTCCTTCTAGGGAAAGTCAAGCTAATAAAATATCGACCATCATATTTGAGACCTAATGATGAATGGTCTAGATTTACAATAATAAAATGTAAATAAAATTTTCCTTATGAGGGTGTGCAACCCCTGAACCCCCCACTGAGGGGGATGATCCCCTCATACCCCTCGAAAGAGGGTAGGAGAACCCTCCACACCCCCTATCGCTAATGTATCAATAATACCTTATGTATCAATAGTACCTTATGTAATTTCAAGGTTGAGACACACTTTCCCAACAACTTGTTGGAACTACAATAAGCCTAGAAATTCATAAGGATTGCAAAGAAGAAAAAGAAGAAATTTAATTATGATTCTGAGTTTGAGAAGGAAGATGGTGATGCATTCATTGTAGCTTTGAAAACTCATGTAGGTAATGATGCATGCTTGATTGACTCAGGAGCATCTTTCTATTTGAACTTTAATAAAGATCATTTTTTTGAATATGAAGAATTTGATGGAGGTAAGGTGTACTTGGGTGATGATTCTCATTTAAATATTGTTGGTTGTGGTAAAGTTAGAATCAGGTTTCTTGATGGTAGAATAAGAAAGATTAATGGTGTGTTTCATGTCCATGGATTATCATGAAACTTGTTATATGTGAGAAAACTAATAGATGCAAGTGTGCAAGTAGTATTTTTTGATGCAAGATGTAAGATGGTTAGAGGTGCTATGGTGATTTCTAGAGGTGTCAGATATGGCACATTGCATCAGCTTGATGCATCCACTATCGAGTGCAATAGTACTTCTATGAAAAAAAAATTGTGAAAGAGGTGAGGGTTTCATCTTCAGTAGATGGTCATGTCTTCTAGGTACCCAAAGGTGTTATTTCTTCTAAATCAAAGTTACCTAAAAATAAAAATGTTATGGTACCTAATACTTGGCCACATTGGAGAAAAGGGTCTAAGGACTTTGAAAAGTAAAAACCTTGTTGAAGGGTTGTCTGATTGTAATCTTGAATTTGATTTCTATGAGCAATTCATTTATGGAAAATGAAACTGCGTTCAATTTTAGTCGAGTTCTCATAAATCTTGTGGTGTATTGGATCTTATTCATTTTGATGCATTTCTCCTATAGATATTACTTCATTGATAAATCTACATATGATGTTTCATTTATTGATGATTACAATAGGACATGGGTATACTTTCTAAAGATTAAATCTAAATTTTTAGGTTAATTTAAAGAATAATTTAAAGAAATGGTTGAGTTGTAGACTGGAAAAAATATATATTTGAGGACTGATAATGGCGATGAATTTTTCTCTAATGATTTTTATAGATTCTTTAAATATTGTGGTATTCATAGACAAAAGATAACTCCATATTCCCCACATCAGAATTGAGTTGTTTAAAGAATAAACATGACACTGATGGAGAAGGCTAGCATAATGTTGAGTGGTGTTAATCTAGAACAAATGTTTTATGTTGAACCTATTTCCACTACTTGTTACCTGATTAATAGGTCTCCTACATTAGCTCATGTTGATAAGTCGCCTATAAAGGCATGGTCGGGTCGCAATCCTTCATTAAGACATCTTAGAGTTTTTGGTTGTGATGCATATGCACATGTGCCAAAGGATAAGCAAACAAAGTTAAAGAAAAAGGATTTGAAATGTATCTTCATCAGATACATTTATGGTGTGAAAGGATACAAGCTTTGGGACCCTGTTGCACAAAAGGTAATATATAGTAGAAGCGTTATTTTTTGAGAAAATAAGCCTTCTTCTGTTAAATTGCAGCCATAAAAAATTAAATAGGAAGATGTGATTCAATTTCCTTCTACACCTAAGCAAGTTAAATCGAGGCCCGTGGATAGACAAGAAGTTGAGGAGAGAACATCTAGCTTTGAATATTCAAAACAGGAGGAAGAACCTCCAACTCATCTTGTCTGTAGGTCTACAAGGCATAGAAAACCACCTAAAAGGTATTCACGTGATGAGTGGAGATGTATTTTTTCTTTGAATACTAACATGGATGAACCCAGATCAATAGAAGAGGCATTAGGTATGAATGATGCAAAATCCTGGAAGATTGCTATGGATGAAGAAATGGCAGCTTTGAAAAAGAATGATCCATGGGATCTTGTACCATTACCTAAAGGAAGAAAACATGTTGGTTGCAAATGGGTGTTCAAGAAAAATATTTTTTCAGATGGAGGTATTGAGAAGTACGAAGCAAGGTTGTTTGCAAAAGGTTACTCTCAAGTTGAGGGTGTTGATTATGGTGAGATATTTTCTCCTACTGTAAAAATGACATCTATTATATTTTTGTTTTCTACTATTGTTTCTTATGATTTAGAGGTTGAGCAAATAGATGTGAAAATCGATTTCCTTCATGGTGACTTGGAGGAGGATATTTATATGACACAACTAGAGCACTATGTGGTGAAAGGTAAAGGTAATTTGGTTTTCAAATTGAAGAAATATTTGTATGGCCTAAAACAGAGTCCTAGGATGTGGTACCATAAATTTGATACATATGTGTTGACTTTGGGGGTTAAGCATTCTAAATCGGATCATTGTGTTTATTATAAGACTAATGGTGATCATTTCCTATTTATTGCATTATATGTTTATGATATGTTATTTATTATTAAAAGGAAAAGTATGATTTTGAAATTGAAATCTCAACTTGATGCTAAATTTGAAAAGAATGACCTTGGTGAAACTAGACACATTCTTGGGATGGAAATTAAAAGAGATAGAGTGAATAGAAACTATGGCTTGCCCAAAGTAAGCATGTCAATGTAATTTTACAAAGGTTTGATATGTAGGATTATAGACTGTAAGATTCTCTGGGATTTTCAACCCCTAGCAATTAAGAGATGATATTTATACACCCTCCCATTGCTCTTGCAAGGTGTTCAACAAGTGGGATATTTGTTAGGAAAATGTGTCTCAACCTTGCAATTACATAAGGTATTGTTGGTATGTCAACCCAAGGGGTGCCTGGGGGGGTACCCCCCATAAGGGGTCCTAGGGGATCATCCCCTAAATGGGAGTTCTAGGGGCCACACCCATGAAAGCTAAATTTTATGTATATTTTATTATTTTAAATCTAGACTGTTCATTATGAGGTCTCAAATTTGACGATCAATATTTTTTTGGCTTGACTTGCCCTAGAAGACAACCCGATTTTAAGAGGGTGTTGTATTATGATGAATTATGAGAGTCTGGTAGTGTCGTGTTGCCTCTAGATCTTCGATTGGTGATACTCCTGTGAGAAGCTTCCTCTGCAAGTATATTGAAATCTTTGTGATTTTTGAATAATTTATTGGGCAGCTTTTGGAGTGTGGGGTTTTTCTCCCTAAATGGTTTTCCCCACAAAAATCACTGTGTTGTGGTATGCATGATATTTATGTTTATTTATGTTTAATTTTATGTAACTATTGAAAATATTGTAAATTTTTGCATTATCCTCCTCTCAAGATTAGTGTAGGAAGTTATTTCGCTACCTTAGCTTCCTTACACTAGGTACTTTGTAGTCGAGCCTTGTTGCAAGTATGAAGGTGTTTTCATTGATTTCAATAGGAAGTCTATAGGTTGGTGTTGTCATTGATTTCAACTATGTGTTTAGGAAGCTTGTAGCATAATGAAGATTTTGAGGATATTATTTTGTGAAAAAGAGGAAAATAGGTTGTTGTAGGTTGTAAATGTGTAGTTGAGATATTGAGGAAGTGTTGTGAGTACATGGATTTATCTTTTTGTTCTAGTGTTTGAAGATGAGTTTGAGTGAGGTAATGAGCTGATATGATGCCTCTAGTACTTGGTTTCCAAGTGCTTTTGAAAAAAATTGATAGAAAAAGTAAACAATCTTGTGCAAGTGTTTATAATGTGCTTTGGGATGTGCTTCGTGTTTCTTCTGTGTTGATGATATTCTTGTGAAAATATGATATGTTGTTTGAGGTTTTTAGAAGTTGTTATATCTAGAATTTGTGTTTTGGATTGTTGGTTAGAGGAAGTTGTGTTCACCAGTATGTGAACTGGTTTTGTAGTGTTATACAGAGGTGTCTAGGAGAAATGTATTTGCTCCACATTTCTCTACAATTTCTTTTCAAAACTTGTGATTTTGAATGAGATTTAATGGTAGTATTCTCTTGTTTGTGTCAAGAGGATATATAGTTAGGTGTATCAAACGTTTCAGATTGTTTTAAGGAGGCATGTACCTAATGTCTAATGTGTTTTCACGGGTAACGATTGACCTAGTGTCTACACTACATTCAAACTTGTTCAAGTATTAATGAAGGAATAGCATGGTGTGTGAGATTTAATTTGGGTCTCATTTAAGTGATGTTTTGGTCCCCTTTCATTCTTATCCATTGTAGGAATGTTTAGGTGCCAACCCAATTTGAATTTGTAAGTATAATAGATAGATTACCGACCTTGGAGAAGGTGTTTGAGGTTGAGGTTGATATAAATAAGTGTGGTGTTGTTGTGAGATGAAAGAGAGAATCAAGAAAGAGTCAAGATATATGTTAGATCAATATGAATGATGTTTGTGATACAAATTTGAGCAAAGTAGTGCGAACTTCAAAGTGTTGGACTTTTGAATGTAGTGATCTAAAGGTGTCTGCAATCTTTCAAACAAGGATGTGAAAGTGTTGGAGCATTTATGGTGGATTCCCTATTGCATTGATAATTTGTTCTATGTGTAACATTTATCTTCTATCTTCTTGTATTCTTTCAGTGGCAATGATCCCTTGTTGTTAGCCTTTCTAGACAACATGTTTTATTCTAGAAATGAACCCTTGTACCAATTTTTTTATTACTTATATTGTGAGCTCATCCTCACTGTGGTTTTTCCCTCATTGTGTTTTCCAAGTAAATCTGGTGTTCTCTTATGTGGTGTTGTTATTTCATGATTAATCACATTAATAGAATAAGGGTTTAATGAATGCATGTGGATCTGATTACTATTGAGGTTTTTAATGTTTTAATCGGCTACAATTGATTCACCCCCCCTCTTAGTTTTCTTGTTCATTCAATAATTGGGATTAGAGCAATGTTCCTTGGAGAAGAGCTTTATCACTTAAGGTAGATCCAGGATGGTGAAGCAAATTGATTGCCCTAGATTTGATGGAACAAAATATGCATTCTGAAAGACAAAGATGGAAGGATATTTGTCAGCTCATGGATTTGAGATTGAAAAAAGAAATATGTTCCTCCTGTGAATGGCCTAAGCACAAGTGATGAGATCGAGGTACAAGAAGTAAATGGTAAGGCAAGATTTATTTTAATGAATAGTCTTTCAAATTTTGAATTGGTTAAAGTTATGAATCTTAAGACTGCTAAAGAAGTTTAGGATAAGCTTGAAAGTATTTGTGAAGGAGATGAAAAGGTCAAACAATCTAAGTTGCAGAATCTAAAGGCACAATTTGAGACTATGTGAATGTTTGAAGATGAAACAATTGCAACCTACATGCAGAGGGTTGATGAACCAGTAAGTGCTATGAGAGATCTTGGTGCACAAGTCAAAGAACCTAGGGTGGTAAGGAAAGTTCTCACAACTCTTCCTGATTCATATAGTGAAAAGGTATCTGCTATTGAGGAAGTTGAAAATTTTAATACTTATTCTAGAGATCAGTTGATTGGTACACTAACTTCTTCTGAAATGATAAATCTTGGTCTGAAAAATGATACAAAAGTAGAGACTACTTTTAAGGCTGGAAAATAAGAAAAGATTGAAGATTCAGATGGAGATGATCTTGATGATTTGGAAGCTAACTTTGTAAGAAGGATGAAAAATGGCACCGATAAGTACAAAGGTAAACTACCTTCCAAATGTTTTAGCTATGGTGACATAGGTCTATAGACACATAAAATATACCGATTGACATTGTGCACTTGATCCTGACTACTAACATCATGAATCATGAATCATTCCTCGGTCTAACCATTTAATCAAATCTCCTTATCTGATTAAATTCATCAATTTCCTTCCCTTAATTAAATAAGTCATTTTATCTAATTAAGTCAATCTCTTTTGTTAATTAAATCAATCCATCTGATCTAATTATCCCTATTTAATTAAATAGCTAATTTTATTTGATTAAATCTCTAAAGTCTATCCATTAAATTAAATAAATTAAAACACCTTCCAAATGTTTTAGCTATGGTGGCATAGGTCTGTAGACACGTAAAATATACCGATTGACATTGTGCACTTGATCCTGACTACTAACATCGTTTCATCATGAATCATTCCTCGGTCTAACCATTTAATCAAATCTCCTTATCTTATTAAATTCATCAATTTCCTTCCCTTAATTAAATAAGTCATTTTATCTAATTAAGTCAATCTCTTTTGTTAATTAAATCAATCCATCTGATCTAATTATCCCTATTTAATTAAATAACTAATTTTATTTGATTAAATCTCTAAAGTCTATCCATTAAATTAAATAAATTAAAACTTTATTTGATTTAATCTGACACCATTTATTTTAATTAAATAAATCAAAAATCTTTATTTAATTAATCTCTTATCATATTCCTCTCTTATTTGATTTAAATAAATCCATAAATTTGAGTCAAATAGGTCACATCATCTAATCTCTCATTAAATTAATTAACCCTTGATTAATTTAATTTTAAATCATATCCCATCCTCTAGATTTTGCAAGTTGCACATGAAAATAGATTTAATTCACTTATTAAATCTCTATTTTCCTCACAAGGCATCTTTTGAAATATTCTCCAAATTTGAATTCAAAATTTCCAAGTCAACATGTACATCTAACAAGGCAATAAATTCATCTTACATGTCCTTTGCCTTGATCCAAGTGGCATTATTGCATTTTCCCTTCCCTCTTACATGTCATTTCAACAAATTTGAATTTCAAAAATAAGCATTTATTGGCACAATCCCCAAATCTTGCACATCCTCCATCCACTCATAGATTGACAAGTGGCATCATGCCATTGGATGAATGTTAGTCCAACATTGCTCAAATTTGGACATTCATCCATGTTGGAATTCTATAAATAAAGAGCTCATATCCTCATTTGATCATCCACATATTATGCAAAGTTATTATGCTAAAATATTTAGCCATTTTCATCCATCACTATTGAGTTCCTAGTTAGGTTTTTGTAGATTTTGGCTTTGAGCTCTCATCCTTCATCAACAAAAGTGGATCAATCATCATCAACATATCAAGGTTGCATCTTAGGAATTGGGAAAGGGCCAATTTTCACATCAAATTAGCACCAATTCCCCCATGGGATCATGTGTTTGCTATTTTAATTAGGATTGAATCTATATTTTCTCATCTTATTGTGTTCTTCATTATTTTCTTTCATAATTTGAAGTTTGTAAATGGATTTCATGGGGAATCCTTGTTCATGCTTGCAATATCTAACTTAATGTGTTTATTCTCATTGTTTTGTAGGTATTAGGATTTGGGTTCACACATTTGGCACTAGAAGGAGGGCAGGATATCATTCTTTATCACTTTTCTCACAATTTCCGCATTTTTGTTCATACATAGGAAAATTTCAATGCTGAGAGCTCAACATCACTATTTTTGTGCTGCTGACCCTTTAGCATCGCTATATAGCACCGCGGGAAACTCAAAGTGCGACGCTGGACTCTTCCCGCCCAAAAAACTTAAATTCTAAAGTCCGTCGCTTGACTGATTGACTCGTAGCAGATTCTCAAAAATATCAAACTGTGACGCTAGGAAAAACTATGACGCAGTTGAGCTCACTGCCCCAACACAAAGCGACGCTAATTGGTAAGCGGCGTTGTGAGGGCACCGCTGAGAAATCAAACTCTGACGCATTCACGGGTTGCGCCGCTGGAAGGGAGTAAAAAGTGGAAATGAAATTTTAGCACGTGCTTTTTGATTTATGATCAATTTATATTTTGTTTTCTGCTTTTTAATCTCTGTATTTTCCAGAATCTGACTGGTTTTTCTCCCTTGTAGGTTGGAAATCGAAAACGAAGGAGGGGAGAAGCATGAGGAGGATATTTCATCAAATTAAAGTGTTTTTAAACACTTTAGTGTTTGCTTAACACTTTTAAGAATTTGTTATCACTTCTTTCTTAGGACACTAATTTCATTTGGGTTTAAAAAGAATCTTTTCATTTCTTACAAAGGCTAAAATGAACATTAGGATCACAACATACTAGAGTTTGTTTACTTGGTTAAAAAATTGAACAAAATGTTTATCATTTATCTTTTGGTGCTCTAAAAAAAATTCATTATTGCTTTGTGGGATCTAAAATGAACATGTGCTACATTGTTTTGTGAAGGCTTACTTGAACTAACATCATTGAAAAACGGCATATGTGCTTCTCTCGCGCTTTATAGCGATCTTGAGAATCAAAAGGCCTTTTTCATGATTTTAGGTTGAGACAAAGCAATCACCTCCACACTTCAATTTGGGTATAAAAATTGAACAAAATCTTGTGCGAGTGTGAGTGGGGGCATTATTGTGTATATTCTCTCTCTTTGTTTCCAACAAAGATTGATCGAGTTATGAATATTGTTCTTTATTCGCTTTTGTTTATCCTAGAGGGTCTGCCTTGGGGAAAAAGTACTCACCCAAGGGAATGACTCAACCGGTAACACTCTAAAGCCAAGAGTATTTCCAGCTGGGATATAAATGTGGGTATTGGAGTAAACGCCAATATCACACAGTTGATTCTGACAAGATGGATCTGAAAGGGGACTCTTGTCGTATGAGTCAATCTTCACGAACGGAAAGTCCTGATTAAAACCCTTGTGCTATAATTTTCCAAAATCCTTTAATCTATTTGTTGGTGCAAGAACGGTCGTTCTGAAGTCACCCCACACTTTTATGGTCTTTTAGTAGAAATGGAAAGCATGCCATGGGAGTTTCATGGGTGTTGATGCTTGGCTGCCCCGATTGACATTAATGAGACATGGATGGGAGCCAGTGGGGTCAAGCATCTAACCATTCGCTAAAGATAAACGTAGCTAGACTTGTCCAAGTGGGAATCCAACAAATATTTTCTTACACATCCATAGGATTGTACTTATTCTTGGGTTACAAAAAGCATTGCTTGATCAAAAACATCTTGAAAACAAACACTTAACATCATCATTCAAATTTCAAACCCTTTTGTAGACAAATACAATTGACTCGATCCATATGTTATTGCTTGCCCTTGGGATTCACATCCTTAGAGGTTTCTAAACATTGTATTACATCTCTATTTGTCTACTTAAGTAAACAATAGGTAAATCCTTGCCTTGGGTTCATCAAATTTCCACATAACATACTTTGTGGGGTTTGAAGAAATTAAGACATTGGACATCTTAGTTTGAAAACTTAATCAAAGAAAGTGTTTTTGGTAAAATAAAGCCATTAAGCAAAGCTAAGGAAAATGAACTTTCATGTGTGTTGAAGCTTCACGATTCTTGAAAAAGTCCAAAGTGAAGGTCATTGGTTCAAAATCCGAAAATGTATGTTCAAGTGGAATTACTTCTTGGTTACAAAGGTCTATAGAAGCATTGTATGCTCTTCAATACCTAGGTCTAGGCAAAAAAAGTGTCTTTTTTAGGTTCATCTTAGGATCAAAATCTTTTTCATCCATCCTTCAAACATCAAAACAAACATCACCTCATCATCACCTTTTGGAAAATCTTGAGATCATCCTTAATGCTAGGATTTTTGGAAAAATAAAATTCATCAAAATCATTGAGACTAAATCCTTGAAGACTTTATCAAAACCACCTTTGGATAGGTATGTGTAAATGCATCCTTTTGCATATTCTTATTCAAAGTTATCAAAATCATCTTGTTTAGCTTAGTATATGTAGATGAATCCTTCTTCATATACTTGGTTAAACTATCATCTTGTTTGAATAAGTGTGGGTAGATGCATCCTTCTCCCCACACATATTCAAATTATCATCCATTGAACAAATCTATCCCTTAGATAAATCATCCAACATCTTAGGGTCTATTTCGTTCAAAATAAAAATCAAGGACAAATCCAAAATCCAAAATCAAATCAAAATCAAAATCCACAACATATCTGAAAGTCCTAAAAGCCTAGTATCTCCTTCAAGATTTATCAAAAGGCAAAACATTCATATCATCCACCCCTTACATCATCATCATATCACCTTTCGATCCTCAAGATATCCTAAAATTTTCTACTTTGGGCATAAAGTAAAGATCAATCCAAAGAACCAAGAGATTCATCTCTCCTATTCTCGAAAATTGATCCTTGTTTTATGGTTCAAACTAGATCTCAATACAAGAAGAGTATGGAAGCCAACAAAGAAACACCCACTTCAAGTGATCTTAGCCAAACAAACGTTGAAATGAATCCCACCGAATCAAGCAATCCTTTGACCATCTCATCATCACAAAATCCGCAAGAGGAAAACCAAGGAGAGGATCTTACCTTTGGAATGTCTCACAAAGAAATAACTGAAATGCTCCAAAATCTGGAAAACCATAAAATCATCAACATCATGATGAGGCTTAACCCTTCGTTATACATGCTTGAGCTAGCAAAACAAGGGGCCAAGTTACCTTCAGATTTCGATGTGAGTACTATAGTAGAGACATCTTTTCCTCCAATCTCATCCACCATTCACATCTCATCTACACCCCCATCCCAAATCATCATGCAAAACATTCCACAGATCACGACATTGTTTGCTCCAATCCAACCCAATGTTAATAAGGGAAATGCATTTCTCAATGCTATTCAAACATACCCCCTTGTTAATAATCAAAACTTGGATGCAAATACCTACTTGGAACAAAATATACCTGAAAACCCATTACATAAGAATGTTCCTCTCACGTTCCATCATGATCCATCATCATCATTTTTTCATGCAACACCTCAAACTTCTCTCCTCACAAATTCACAAGAAGAGGGAGATATGTTCGGACTAGGGGGCATTTTTTACACCACAAAATTCTTGCAAGAACTCATACCCCTCACATTTCCACCTCTTCCATCATTTCCATTATCATCCATACCACTCCTTGGTTTAGGACTTCCCCCTCTACCAACTATCAATCAAACCAACATCCCAAATATCAATCAAAGCATTATGCCAAATGCTCAAAACTTGTCATTGATATCACAACAACAGATGACAAGGACACAAGAAATTGCAACATCATCAAACACCCCCTCAACATCACAAACCATGGTCTCCCAAGGACCAACCACATCAACACCACCATCCATCACTCAAAAAACCAACACGACATCATCGCTCACCACAAACACCATTCTGAATCCACCACCACCCCCACCACCACCAACTTCCACCACATCAAACCAATACAACGCGGCATTGCAAGATGCTTTTCAAAGGGAATACCAACAAGTGCAAAAATAAAAAGACCTACAACTAGTTGCTCAACAAGCCGCTCAAGTTGTGCAAGCTGCCCAAGCAACCCAAGTTGCATTACAAGTGCAACAAACCCAAGCGTTATTGCAAAAACAACAAGCCGCTCAAGTCGCGCAAGCATTGCAAGCACAAAAGGTTGCTCAAGCACAAGATCTATTACAACAACAAGCGGCACAAGCACAAGCCCAAGCACAAGCAGCGCAAGTACAAGCTCAGGTTCAGGAAAATGCTTAATATCAAGCACATAAAGCATGAGCACAGGCACAAATTCTTGCACAAAGAAAAAAAACACAATTACAAGCATATCAGCAAGCAATACAACAATATCAAGAGCAACAAGAAGCAGTCGAATTAACAGCCCAACAACAAGCATTGTTAGAACAACAACAAGCACAACAACAGGTGGAAGCATACCTCGCTCGACAGAACATACAAATACCATTGAACAACACATCAAACAACCAACCCATTCAACCCATGATCGAAACACCCCAAAACACCTTCATCCCACCCCTCGATTCTCAAAATGATGTAATGACAAAAATCAGGTTGCTCTCACAACAAGTGCTCAATCTTCAATCAGGATGAACCACAAAGACACCAAGCAACTTGTGTCCCTACCCATTCGACAGGAGCCTAGTGATGAAACCATTCCCCAAGGATTTTGAGATCCCCAAGTTTGACAAATATCATGGGATGGGAAACCCTGAAGATCACAATAGGGAATTCCAGGTTCATTGCATGGAAGTCACATACGACGATACTTATCTGATGCGGCTATTTCCTAGGAGTTTGGCTAGACACGCTATGGAATGGTTCTCTCGTCTACCTTCAAGCATTAGAACATTTCAAGAAATTATAGACGCATTCATTAAGAACTATGCATGCAACATTGCAATGGATGTTAGTCTAGAAGAACTCTCAGCTCTGAAACAAGGAAAGGGTGAATCTTTCGCTTCATTCCTACAACGATGGCGATCCAAGGCCAATCGGAACAAGTGGACCATGCCAGAAGGACAACAAGTTTGCACCATCATCACCAACCTTGACGACCTCTTGGAATTTCATCTCAAGGCTCAGGGCATCACCAC
Organism: Sequoia sempervirens; assembly: GCA_007258455.2. NCBI lineage: Eukaryota > Viridiplantae > Streptophyta > Pinopsida > Cupressales > Cupressaceae > Sequoia > Sequoia sempervirens. The sequence goes on along the minus strand of VDFB02280515.1, from coordinate 4,853 downwards.
ATATGATCAGTTGATCCCCAAGGTGCTTAGTATCGAAAGAGCCCTTATGACTCAACCCACGGGATCAACATCATACCCCGAACGACAAAACAACCGCCCACCATCCAATTACAATGATAAACCTTGCACGTGGGCAAGGAACAAAAAAATTACTAATGACGGTGTCGTCAACGCTAAGGTGGTCATTAGTGCCCCTCGCCAAAATACACCTGCACCACAAATCCAAATCCAACACCAAAAAAATCATCACGCAACACAACAACCAAACAACAATCCAACAATCAACAATCTCAATGATCAAAGGGGACCACCCCAATGCAACAAGAGTTATCCCAAATGAAAATACACTGCTTTGGGGGAGCCACTCGAAGTCATCATGAAAAAGCTAATAGACAAAAAACTCATCAAGGCTCCTACCTTTGAGAATTACCAAGAACCGAATGTAAAACCTCCTTGGTATAATGAGAATAAACTTTGTGAATTCCATAAAATCAAAGGCCATACCACAAACAGTTGCATGAGATTGAAAAACATCATTCAAGATCTCATCGATAAAAGAATTATAAACGTGGAACAGCCTACAGGAAATCAGGATCTTAAGATATATACGAATCTGATGTCGAATCATGGCAACAAAGGGAATAACAATGACAAAGGGAAAGGCACCCACTCAAACATAAATCATGTGTATGAAACAGTCGTCGCCTCCCTAGATGAAAGTTGCATGGTCATCACCATCAAAGGTTCCCATGCCGAAGATTGTGGAGTCACAACAAGAGGCGAAAAAGTTTCCATCGTAGGATCATCCCAGCCAAACAAAGTCCCTACATCTAGATTTGTCCCTAATGGCTACAATGTCCTAGACCAGCTCAAAAGAATGCCAACATAGATCGCCATCATGGAGTTGCTAAAAATCTCATCTGCCCATAGGAAAATCCTTGAAGAAGCGTTGGCTTCATCTACTGTCCCTGTAGATCTTGATGCCGAGAAATTCCAAGCTATGGTCGAAAACATCATCACACCTAATATCCTGACATTCTCTGACTAGGATTTCCCCGCTCAACCATCTCACAACTGTGCACTTCACTTGGAAGTAATAGTACATAAGAGCAAAGTCAAAAGGGTCTTGGTAGACGGAGGTGCGGGCTTGAACATTTGTTCTCTCAGCCTCATCAAGCAATTAAAGATATCAGAAGATTTTATCGACAAAGGAAAGGGTATCACAATAAGAGCGTATGACGATCAAGAAAGAGTGTCTCAAGGCACGATCAAACTCCCTATTCAAGTAGGGACAACTCTCATGGAAACCACTTGTCAGGTCCTGAACCTTGACTTGCCATATAATATCCTCCTAGGATGCCCATGGATTCATGCAATGAAGGCAGTAGCATCGACTTTCCACCAATGTGTGAAATTTACACATGAAGGACAAGAAGTTACTATCCATGGAGATCTCGAACCCTTCTCCTACTACAAAAGCCTCAAAGCAAAGTATTACAAAATCCCCCAAGTACCAATAAATGATGAGGGCCCATCCACACCTTATATCGATCCCGCCACTCTCGCATCCACTTTTGCGACAAAGACACCCGCCATTCCCACCATCTCTAACATAAAGCTCATTATCCAAGATAATGGCTGTGGAAACTACAAGCTCCCTAATAATTCCTTTGTGGTAGGAGAGTTAACACAATCTCCTAGATCACGGGGATGCCCACAAATAAATGAGGCTTCCACATCTCAAACATCTCCTAAAGACTATCCTAAATTCACAAGCTAGGGAGACCTTGGTCAAGAATTTATTGAGGTAGATCCATCTCATATGCTATATCAAGATGAAAGACCAACACCTGACTTACCAATGGATGATAGAAACAAGGTTCTGCAAATGATGCTTGCAATGGGCTACACAAGAAACCAAAGACTTGGACAAAACGACAATAGGCTTATAACAACTATCATTCCAGAGATGCCACCAATAACAAATCTTGTCCTTGGATGCACCCCTTTGAGTATAACCATACGAGGCCGAAGTCCTCCAGTTAGAATGGTTAATAATCCTCCTCAACCGACCGCAGCAAAACTACGCTTACCAGTATCTACAAGTAGAGTCATAGATAACTTTACATTTGATATAACCAACGTCTGTAGTAGTAGCGATGACGAGGACCCCACATCCAAATTACCTAGGCTATTTGAAGATACCACTCTTTGCATGATTAGCACCCTATCTTTTGAATCAAACCACCAAAGTCATGAGATCCGCTTAGTATATCCCCAACTCATCAACTATGACCAACAAGGACCACCAGTTCTTGATACATTTGAAAACGATGAGGCGCTCTCAGAATTCATGGGATTGTGGGATAACATTCTAGATGGGGACCATAAAGCAGGGTTCATAATAGAGTTAGACACACATGCCTATTATGGGGAAATGATTGAATCCTTTAGTCGCAAAAGTGAGAAATTAAGATTAATATCCAAGTCCTTGAGTGAAAACCACACTGTGGCACTCTCTGACTAGAAAAAATTAAAAAGAAAGGACGCATCCAACGGTGAAAACCTCTCTGAGGCACCTGAGGATGGGGGATTCAATCTTCCTTTAAGAGTTATTCATCAAGAAAAGTCAGTAGTCTTGGTAGAAAAATCCAATCCGGTCAACCTAGGAATAGAGGAGACCCCGCATATCACGTTCTATGCAGAATCACTACTATCATAAGAACAAGAGCTCTTAGAGGCATTTCTAAGAGAAAGATAAACTTCGCATGGAGTTATGCTGATATGCCAGGACTTGATCCAGAGACCGTGGTTCATCACTTAGCAGTGTATCCAGAAGCAAAACCTGTTAAATAAAAACTTCAAAAAATGCACCCTCAGATTGCCCTATTAGTCAAAATGAAGCTAAAAAAGCTATTAGATGCAGGATTCATCCGACCAATAGATTACCCACAATGGGTGTCAAACTTGGTACCTGATTCAAAACTTGATGGGAACATCAGAATCTACACAGACTTCAGAAACTTGAATAAAGCATGTCCAAAGGACGACTTCCCGCTTCCCAACATTGATATGATTGTGGATATGACAGTTGGACATGAAATGTTGTCACTAATGGATGGATTCTCAGGGTACAATCAGATCATGATAGCTAAAGAGGACCAACATAAAACCACTTTCACTTGTCCATGGGGGACATACTATTGGAACATGATGCCATTCGGCTTAAAAAACGTAGGAGCAACATATCAAAGGGCCATGACATGATTCATAAGATAGTCGAAGACTATGTCGACGACATTCTAGCTAAGTCCAGAAAGAGAAAAGATCACATAGCAACCGTAAGTGCCATCTTTGACAAGCTGGAGGAGTACAAGGTCAGATTAAACCCTAAGAAGTGCGTATTCGGCATACAATCGGGAAAGCTCCTAGGATATATAGTGTCAATGAGGGGCATCGAGGTGGATCCAGCAAAAGTAAAAACAATCCTCGAGATGGAGGCACTAAAAACATTAAAGCAGCTAAGAGGTCTACAAGGTGGACCCCAATCCATTCGTAGATTCATAGCACAATTGGTGGATAAACAGAACTCACATTCCCACCTACTCCACAAGGGAGTAGCGTACAAATGGGATACCAAGTGTGAAGAGGCATTCAACAAAATCAAGGAATACCTACTGACACCACTAGTCTTAATGCCACCAATCCCAAGAAAACCATTGATTCTATACGTATCAGCAACCGCAGCAGCCCTTGGAGCTCTTTTAGCTCAGCATGAAAAAAATGGAACAGAAAGGGCCATTTATTACATCAACAGGACAATGGTTGGGCATGAGCTAAACTATTCATTCATCGAGAAAGCATTCCTCGCAGTAGTGTTTGCATCACAAAAATTCAGACATTACATGTTGGCACATAAAATAAAACTCATCGCCAAAATCAATCCTCTCAAGTATCTACTATCAAAGGCAATGCTCACAGGAAGGATGGAAAAATGGGTGATGATACTATTAGAATATGACATCGAATATGTGGAGCAGAAAGCAATCAAAGGTCAAGTCATCACAAATCAACTTGCAGAAGCACCAATCTATTTAGAGAACCCTCTCATCTCAGAGTTTCCAGATGAATCCATTTTCAATCTCAACGTAGCTAACCATTGGAAACAATACTTTGATGGCTCATACACACAGCATGGGTCAGGAGCCGGTGTTTTCTTTATCACACCACAAGGGGATTGCATACCAAGGTCCTACAAATTGGCATTTTCGTGCACCAATAACATTGTGGAATATGAGGCTTTGACCATCGGTCTCAGAATAGCAGTGTAGTGGAACATCATAGTTCTCAAAGTGTATGGAGAGACTCAATTGATCATAAATCAAGTAAACAATGAATACCAGACCAAGGATGATAAGCTTACTCCATGCAAAAAGTTGGTGGAGACTGAAAGAATCCTTCATTGAAATCACATTTGAGCAGATTCCTAGAACCAACAACAGAGCAACAGAGCCATGGCAACAATTAGATCCTTACTCGACATCCCCCACAATGTTCCAAAGTATGAATTCCTAATTGAGCAGCTTCTCGTGCCTACATTCGAGGTACCAGAATCAGAATATGTGTGTGAAATTGTTGGTCCTGGCGATCCTTGGTATCATGACATTTACACATACCTTCATATAGGAGTCATTCCTGTTGACCTACCTTCAAACCTAAAACGAACCTTTGTAAAAAAAGGCATCTAGATTCGTCATCCTAGGAGATACCCTATATCGTAGGAGCATAGAAGGAACCCTACTACATTGCTTAAATGTTGAGGAGGCATTAACCGCTCTAATTGAAGTACATAA
>VDFB02280514.1:0-39934 GCA_007258455.2 Sequoia sempervirens | reverse complement strand
TGAGGAGGATATTTCATCAAATTAAAGTGTTTTTAAACACTTTAGTGTTTGCTTAACACTTTTAAGAATTTGTTATCATTTCTTTCTTAGGACACTAATTTCATTTGGGTTTAAAAAGAATCTTTTCATTTCTTACAAAGGCTAAAATGAACATTAGGATCACAACATACTAGAGTTTGTTTACTTGGTTAAAAAATTGAACAAAATGTTTATCATTTATCTTTTGGTGCTCTAAAAAAAATTCATTATTGCTTTGTGGGATCTAAAATGAACATGTGCTACATTGTTTTGTGAAGGCTTACTTGAACTAACATCATTGAAAAACGGCATATGTGCTTCTCTCGCGCTTTATAGCGATCTTGAGAATCAAAAGGCCTTTTTCATGATTTTAGGTTGAGACAAAGCAATCACCTCCACACTTCAATTTGGGTATAAAAATTGAACAAAATCTTGTGCGAGTGTGAGTGGGGGCATTATTGTGTATATTCTCTCTCTTTGTTTCCAACAAAGATTGATCGAGTTATGAATATTGTTCTTTATTCGCTTTTGTTTATCCTAGAGGGTCTGCCTTGGGGAAAAAGTACTCACCCAAGGGAATGACTCAACCGGTAACACTCTAAAGCCAAGAGTATTTCCAGCTGGGATATAAATGTGGGTATTGGAGTAAACGCCAATATCACACAGTTGATTCTGACAAGATGGATCTGAAAGGGGACTCTTGTCGTATGAGTCAATCTTCACGAACGGAAAGTCCTGATTAAAACCCTTGTGCTATAATTTTCCAAAATCCTTTAATCTATTTGTTGGTGCAAGAACGGTCGTTCTGAAGTCACCCCACACTTTTATGGTCTTTTAGTAGAAATGGAAAGCATGCCATGGGAGTTTCATGGGTGTTGATGCTTGGCTGCCCCGATTGACATTAATGAGACATGGATGGGAGCCAGTGGGGTCAAGCATCTAACCATTCGCTAAAGATAAACGTAGCTAGACTTGTCCAAGTGGGAATCCAACAAATATTTTCTTACACATCCATAGGATTGTACTTATTCTTGGGTTACAAAAAGCATTGCTTGATCAAAAACATCTTGAAAACAAACACTTAACATCATCATTCAAATTTCAAACCCTTTTGTAGACAAATACAATTGACTCGATCCATATGTTATTGCTTGCCCTTGGGATTCACATCCTTAGAGGTTTCTAAACATTGTATTACATCTCTATTTGTCTACTTAAGTAAACAATAGGTAAATCCTTGCCTTGGGTTCATCAAATTTCCACATAACATACTTTGTGGGGTTTGAAGAAATTAAGACATTGGACATCTTAGTTTGAAAACTTAATCAAAGAAAGTGTTTTTGGTAAAATAAAGCCATTAAGCAAAGCTAAGGAAAATGAACTTTCATGTGTGTTGAAGCTTCACGATTCTTGAAAAAGTCCAAAGTGAAGGTCATTGGTTCAAAATCCGAAAATGTATGTTCAAGTGGAATTACTTCTTGGTTACAAAGGTCTATAGAAGCATTGTATGCTCTTCAATACCTAGGTCTAGGCAAAAAAAGTGTCTTTTTTAGGTTCATCTTAGGATCAAAATCTTTTTCATCCATCCTTCAAACATCAAAACAAACATCACCTCATCATCACCTTTTGGAAAATCTTGAGATCATCCTTAATGCTAGGATTTTTGGAAAAATAAAATTCATCAAAATCATTGAGACTAAATCCTTGAAGACTTTATCAAAACCACCTTTGGATAGGTATGTGTAAATGCATCCTTTTGCATATTCTTATTCAAAGTTATCAAAATCATCTTGTTTAGCTTAGTATATGTAGATGAATCCTTCTTCATATACTTGGTTAAACTATCATCTTGTTTGAATAAGTGTGGGTAGATGCATCCTTCTCCCCACACATATTCAAATTATCATCCATTGAACAAATCTATCCCTTAGATAAATCATCCAACATCTTAGGGTCTATTTCGTTCAAAATAAAAATCAAGGACAAATCCAAAATCCAAAATCAAATCAAAATCAAAATCCACAACATATCTGAAAGTCCTAAAAGCCTAGTATCTCCTTCAAGATTTATCAAAAGGCAAAACATTCATATCATCCACCCCTTACATCATCATCATATCACCTTTCGATCCTCAAGATATCCTAAAATTTTCTACTTTGGGCATAAAGTAAAGATCAATCCAAAGAACCAAGAGATTCATCTCTCCTATTCTCGAAAATTGATCCTTGTTTTATGGTTCAAACTAGATCTCAATACAAGAAGAGTATGGAAGCCAACAAAGAAAAACCCACTTCAAGTGATTTAAGTCAAACCACTCCAAAAATGAATCCCATTGGGTCTAGAACTCTCACAGTTAACCTTTCAACATCATCAAAAATTATGCAAGAGGAAAACCAAGGAGAGGATCTTACCTTTGGAATGTCTCACAAAGAAATAACTGAAATGCTCCAAAATCTAGAGAACCATAAAATCATCAATAACATCATGATGAGGCTTAACCCTTCGCTATACATGCTTCGAGCTTTAGCAAAACAAGGGGCCAAGTTACCTTCAGATTTCGATGTGAGTACTATAGTAGAGACATCTTTTCCTCCAATCTCATCCACCATTCACATCTCATCTACACCCCCATCCCAAATCATCATGCAAAACATTCCACAGATCACGACATTGTTTGCTCCAATCCAACCCAATGTTAATAAGGGAAATGCATTTCTCAATGCTATTCAAACATACCCCCTTGTTAATAATCAAAACTCCTGGATGCAAATAATACCTTACTTGGAACAAAAATATACCTGATAGAGAAGGATCCATCATCATCATTTTTTCATGCAACACCTCAAACTTCTCTCCTCACAAATTCACAAGAAGAGGGAGATATGTTCGGACTAGGGGGCATTTTTTACACCACAAAATTCTTGCAAGAACTCATACCCCTCACATTTCCACCTCTTCCATCATTTCCATTATCATCCATACCACTCCTTGGTTTAGGACTTCCCCCTCTACCAACTATCAATCAAACCAACATCCCAAATATCAATCAAAGCATTATGCCAAATGCTCAAAACTTGTCATTGATATCACAACAACAGATGACAAGGACACAAGAAATTGCAACATCATCAAACACCCCCTCAACATCACAAACCATGGTCTCCCAAGGACCAACCACATCAACACCACCATCCATCACTCAAAAAACCAACACGACATCATCGCTCACCACAAACACCATTCTGAATCCACCACCACCCCCACCACCACCAACTTCCACCACATCAAACCAATACAACGCGGCATTGCAAGATGCTTTTCAAAGGGAATACCAACAAGTGCAAAAATAAAAAGACCTACAACTAGTTGCTCAACAAGCCGCTCAAGTTGTGCAAGCTGCCCAAGCAACCCAAGTTGCATTACAAGTGCAACAAACCCAAGCGTTATTGCAAAAACAACAAGCCGCTCAAGTCGCGCAAGCATTGCAAGCACAAAAGGTTGCTCAAGCACAAGATCTATTACAACAACAAGCGGCACAAGCACAAGCCCAAGCACAAGCAGCGCAAGTACAAGCTCAGGTTCAGGAAAATGCTTAATATCAAGCACATAAAGCATGAGCACAGGCACAAATTCTTGCACAAAGAAAAAAAACACAATTACAAGCATATCAGCAAGCAATACAACAATATCAAGAGCAACAAGAAGCAGTCGAATTAACAGCCCAACAACAAGCATTGTTAGAACAACAACAAGCACAACAACAGGTGGAAGCATACCTCGCTCGACAGAACATACAAATACCATTGAACAACACATCAAACAACCAACCCATTCAACCCATGATCGAAACACCCCAAAACACCTTCATCCCACCCCTCGATTCTCAAAATGATGTAATGACAAAAATCAGGTTGCTCTCACAACAAGTGCTCAATCTTCAATCAGGATGAACCACAAAGACACCAAGCAACTTGTGTCCCTACCCATTCGACAGGAGCCTAGTGATGAAACCATTCCCCAAGGATTTTGAGATCCCCAAGTTTGACAAATATCATGGGATGGGAAACCCTGAAGATCACAATAGGGAATTCCAGGTTCATTGCATGGAAGTCACATACGACGATACTTATCTGATGCGGCTATTTCCTAGGAGTTTGGCTAGACACGCTATGGAATGGTTCTCTCATCTACCTTCAAGCATTAGAACATTTCAAGAAATTATAGACGCATTCATTAAGAACTATGCATGCAACATTGCAATGGATGTTAGTCTAGAAGAACTCTCAGCTCTGAAACAAGGAAAGGGTGAATCTTTCGCTTCATTCCTACAATGATGGCGATCCAAGGCCAATCGGAACAAGTGGACCATGCTAGAAGAACAACAAGTTTGCACCATCATCACCAACCTTGACGGCCTCTTGGAATTTCATCTCAAGGCTCAAGGCATCACCACATATGATCAGTTGATCCCCAAGGTGCTTAGTATCGAAAGAGCCCTTATGACTCAACCCACGGGATCAACATCATACCCGAACAAAAACAACCGCCCACCATCCAATTACAATGATAAACCTTGCACGTGGGCAAGGAACAAAAAAATTACTAATGACAGTGTGTCAACGCCAAGGTGGTCATTAGTGCCCCTCGCCAAAATACACCTGCACCACAAATCCAAATCCAACACCAAAAAAATCATCACGCAACACAACAACCAAACAACAATCCAACAATCAACAATCTCAATGATCAAAGGGGACCACCCCAATGCAACAAGAGTTATCCCAAATGAAAATACACTGCTTTGGGGGAGCCACTCGAAGTCATCATGAAAAAGCTAATAGACAAAAAACTCATCAAGGCTCCTACCTTTGAGAATTACCAAGAACCGAATGTAAAACCTCCTTGGTATAATGAGAATAAACTTTGTGAATTCCATAAAATCAAAGGCCATACCACAAACAGTTGCATGAGATTGAAAAACATCATTCAAGATCTCATCGATAAAAGAATTATAAACGTGGAACAGCCTACAGGAAATCAGGATCTTAAGATATATACGAATCTGATGTCGAATCATGGCAACAAAGGGAATAACAATGACAAAGGGAAAGGCACCCACTCAAACATAAATCATGTGTATGAAACAGTCGTCGCCTCCCTAGATGAAAGTTGCATGGTCATCACCATCAAAGGTTCCCATGCCGAAGATTGTGGAGTCACAACAAGAGGCGAAAAAGTTTCCATCGTAGGATCATCCCAGCCAAACAAAGTCCCTACATCTAGATTTGTCCCTAATGGCTACAATGTCCTAGACCAGCTCAAAAGAATGCCAACATAGATCGCCATCATGGAGTTGCTAAAAATCTCATCTGCCCATAGGAAAATCCTTGAAGAAGCGTTGGCTTCATCTACTGTCCCTGTAGATCTTGATGCCGAGAAATTCCAAGCTATGGTCGAAAACATCATCACACCTAATATCCTGACATTCTCTGACTAGGATTTCCCCGCTCAACCATCTCACAACTGTGCACTTCACTTGGAAGTAATAGTACATAAGAGCAAAGTCAAAAGGGTCTTGGTAGACGGAGGTGCGGGCTTGAACATTTGTTCTCTCAGCCTCATCAAGCAATTAAAGATATCAGAAGATTTTATCGACAAAGGAAAGGGTATCACAATAAGAGCGTATGACGATCAAGAAAGAGTGTCTCAAGGCACGATCAAACTCCCTATTCAAGTAGGGACAACTCTCATGGAAACCACTTGTCAGGTCCTGAACCTTGACTTGCCATATAATATCCTCCTAGGATGCCCATGGATTCATGCAATGAAGGCAGTAGCATCGACTTTCCACCAATGTGTGAAATTTACACATGAAGGACAAGAAGTTACTATCCATGGAGATCTCGAACCCTTCTCCTACTACAAAAGCCTCAAAGCAAAGTATTACAAAATCCCCCAAGTACCAATAAATGATGAGGGCCCATCCACACCTTATATCGATCCCGCCACTCTCGCATCCACTTTTGCGACAAAGACACCCGCCATTCCCACCATCTCTAACATAAAGCTCATTATCCAAGATAATGGCTGTGGAAACTACAAGCTCCCTAATAATTCCTTTGTGGTAGGAGAGTTAACACAATCTCCTAGATCACGGGGATGCCCACAAATAAATGAGGCTTCCACATCTCAAACATCTCCTAAAGACTATCCTAAATTCACAAGCTAGGGAGACCTTGGTCAAGAATTTATTGAGGTAGATCCATCTCATATGCTATATCAAGATGAAAGACCAACACCTGACTTACCAATGGATGATAGAAACAAGGTTCTGCAAATGATGCTTGCAATGGGCTACACAAGAAACCAAAGACTTGGACAAAACGACAATAGGCTTATAACAACTATCATTCCAGAGATGCCACCAATAACAAATCTTGTCCTTGGATGCACCCCTTTGAGTATAACCATACGAGGCCGAAGTCCTCCAGTTAGAATGGTTAATAATCCTCCTCAACCGACCGCAGCAAAACTACGCTTACCAGTATCTACAAGTAGAGTCATAGATAACTTTACATTTGATATAACCAACGTCTGTAGTAGTAGCGATGACGAGGACCCCACATCCAAATTACCTAGGCTATTTGAAGATACCACTCTTTGCATGATTAGCACCCTATCTTTTGAATCAAACCACCAAAGTCATGAGATCCGCTTAGTATATCCCCAACTCATCAACTATGACCAACAAGGACCACCAGTTCTTGATACATTTGAAAACGATGAGGCGCTCTCAGAATTCATGGGATTGTGGGATAACATTCTAGATGGGGACCATAAAGCAGGGTTCATAATAGAGTTAGACACACATGCCTATTATGGGGAAATGATTGAATCCTTTAGTCGCAAAAGTGAGAAATTAAGATTAATATCCAAGTCCTTGAGTGAAAACCACACTGTGGCACTCTCTGACTAGAAAAAATTAAAAAGAAAGGACGCATCCAACGGTGAAAACCTCTCTGAGGCACCTGAGGATGGGGGATTCAATCTTCCTTTAAGAGTTATTCATCAAGAAAAGTCAGTAGTCTTGGTAGAAAAATCCAATCCGGTCAACCTAGGAATAGAGGAGACCCCGCATATCACGTTCTATGCAGAATCACTACTATCATAAGAACAAGAGCTCTTAGAGGCATTTCTAAGAGAAAGATAAACTTCGCATGGAGTTATGCTGATATGCCAGGACTTGATCCAGAGACCGTGGTTCATCACTTAGCAGTGTATCCAGAAGCAAAACCTGTTAAATAAAAACTTCAAAAAATGCACCCTCAGATTGCCCTATTAGTCAAAATGAAGCTAAAAAAGCTATTAGATGCAGGATTCATCCGACCAATAGATTACCCACAATGGGTGTCAAACTTGGTACCTGATTCAAAACTTGATGGGAACATCAGAATCTACACAGACTTCAGAAACTTGAATAAAGCATGTCCAAAGGACGACTTCCCGCTTCCCAACATTGATATGATTGTGGATATGACAGTTGGACATGAAATGTTGTCACTAATGGATGGATTCTCAGGGTACAATCAGATCATGATAGCTAAAGAGGACCAACATAAAACCACTTTCACTTGTCCATGGGGGACATACTATTGGAACATGATGCCATTCGGCTTAAAAAACGTAGGAGCAACATATCAAAGGGCCATGACATGATTCATAAGATAGTCGAAGACTATGTCGACGACATTCTAGCTAAGTCCAGAAAGAGAAAAGATCACATAGCAACCGTAAGTGCCATCTTTGACAAGCTGGAGGAGTACAAGGTCAGATTAAACCCTAAGAAGTGCGTATTCGGCATACAATCGGGAAAGCTCCTAGGATATATAGTGTCAATGAGGGGCATCGAGGTGGATCCAGCAAAAGTAAAAACAATCCTCGAGATGGAGGCACTAAAAACATTAAAGCAGCTAAGAGGTCTACAAGGTGGACCCCAATCCATTCGTAGATTCATAGCACAATTGGTGGATAAACAGAACTCACATTCCCACCTACTCCACAAGGGAGTAGCGTACAAATGGGATACCAAGTGTGAAGAGGCATTCAACAAAATCAAGGAATACCTACTGACACCACTAGTCTTAATGCCACCAATCCCAAGAAAACCATTGATTCTATACGTATCAGCAACCGCAGCAGCCCTTGGAGCTCTTTTAGCTCAGCATGAAAAAAATGGAACAGAAAGGGCCATTTATTACATCAACAGGACAATGGTTGGGCATGAGCTAAACTATTCATTCATCGAGAAAGCATTCCTCGCAGTAGTGTTTGCATCACAAAAATTCAGACATTACATGTTGGCACATAAAATAAAACTCATCGCCAAAATCAATCCTCTCAAGTATCTACTATCAAAGGCAATGCTCACAGGAAGGATGGAAAAATGGGTGATGATACTATTAGAATATGACATCGAATATGTGGAGCAGAAAGCAATCAAAGGTCAAGTCATCACAAATCAACTTGCAGAAGCACCAATCTATTTAGAGAACCCTCTCATCTCAGAGTTTCCAGATGAATCCATTTTCAATCTCAACGTAGCTAACCATTGGAAACAATACTTTGATGGCTCATACACACAGCATGGGTCAGGAGCCGGTGTTTTCTTTATCACACCACAAGGGGATTGCATACCAAGGTCCTACAAATTGGCATTTTCGTGCACCAATAACATTGTGGAATATGAGGCTTTGACCATCGGTCTCAGAATAGCAGTGTAGTGGAACATCATAGTTCTCAAAGTGTATGGAGAGACTCAATTGATCATAAATCAAGTAAACAATGAATACCAGACCAAGGATGATAAGCTTACTCCATGCAAAAAGTTGGTGGAGACTGAAAGAATCCTTCATTGAAATCACATTTGAGCAGATTCCTAGAACCAACAACAGAGCAACAGAGCCATGGCAACAATTAGATCCTTACTCGACATCCCCCACAATGTTCCAAAGTATGAATTCCTAATTGAGCAGCTTCTCGTGCCTACATTCGAGGTACCAGAATCAGAATATGTGTGTGAAATTGTTGGTCCTGGCGATCCTTGGTATCATGACATTTACACATACCTTCATATAGGAGTCATTCCTGTTGACCTACCTTCAAACCTAAAACGAACCTTTGTAAAAAAAGGCATCTAGATTCGTCATCCTAGGAGATACCCTATATCGTAGGAGCATAGAAGGAACCCTACTACATTGCTTAAATGTTGAGGAGGCATTAACCGCTCTAATTGAAGTACATAACGGTATTTGTGGGTCACACTCGAGTGGAATGACCATAGCCAAGAAACTGCTGAGGATGGGGTATTATTGGCCCACAATGGAAAGAGAAGCACATGATTATGTTAGAATTTTTTTACAATGTCAGTAGCATGGGGACCTCATCCATGCTCCATCTCAAGAGCTTCATCCTATCGTCACACCATGGACCTTTTCACAGTGGGGACTCAATCTCATTGGGAAAATCACACCCACTTCATCTAATGACCACAAATTCATCATAACCGCAACAAAGTACTTTACTAAGTGGGTGGAGGCCATACCCATGACGTACATAACTGGGAAGCAGATTTCAAAGTTCATCCTGAACTATCTCATTTGCCGATATGGTGGTCCACAAGCCATTATCTCAGATAATGGGACACCATTCAAGAATCAGGAGGTTCATGACTTATGTGAAAAATTCAAAATCCAACATCACTTCTCCACCCCATACTATCCCCAAGGCAATGGCCAAGCAGAAGCTACAAACAAAACCATCTTGAAAATCCTCAAGAAAATAGTCAATGACGCAGGTCGTGACTGGAATTTACAGCTTAATCTGACCCTCTGGGCCTATCGAACCAGTATCCGCACACCCACTGGAACCACCCCCTTCTCCCTGGTCTACAGATCAGAAGCAGTATTCCCCATTGAGATCGAGCTCCCATCACTTAGGATATCACTGCAAAACCTCATCACAGATGAAGAGTACCAAGTCTCAAGATTAAATGAGTTGGAGCTACTAGATGAGCAATGGATAGATGCCTTGAATCATTTTTAAGTCTATCAGAATAGACTCAAAAGGAGCTATAATAAGAAAATTAGAAACCGGAGTTTCCAAGTCAGAGAACTGGTCTTAAAAGAAAATCAAAAGAATGTCCCAAACTCAAGCAACAAAGGAAAATTTGAACCCAATTGGTTGGGACCATTCGTTATCACAGCAAGTTATAAGTCATGGGCATATCAGTTATCAACACCTGAAGGGGAACCTCTGCAAGAACCCATGAATAGCTCTCATCTCAAAAAGTTTTATGCCTAAATCTTTCAAGGTATAGAACCAAAAAATTAAAAAAAATCTTAAAAAGTCCTGAAAAAATGGTTACCTTGGTGAAAACTGGCAAATAGGCATCTTGGTGACAACAAAAAAATCAAAAGAAAAAAATCCAAAAAAATAAGAAAAAGGATCAAAAATAGTAAAGAGAAAAAATCATCCTCTAGTGAAAACCACTTTGGTGGAACTTTGGGCAGGTACCTTGGTGAAAACCTGGCAAACAGGCGCCTTGCGTAAATAAGCACTTTCCATCCACTAGGATCTTTATGCATCATCCATCCATTTCACTTCCATCATCCATCGCATTCGGATCTGCATCCATCACTCATCCACTCGCATTTGCACCATAGCTTGGTCCTATTTTTGTATCATTGATCCCTCCTAGTACTACTTGGCCCATTCCTCAAGGTCAGTTTGTCCTGCCTTTATCAGAGTATTCTATTGCATCACGTTGGGGGAATGTTCTCATCAGATCAGATTCGTGTATATTCTTAATGTCCTAAATATCAGAAAATCCAAAACATCAGAAAATCAAAAAATTAAAAAACATCAAAACATATCAAAATCCCAAAAACATGTCAAAAAATCATCAAAGCCAAAAACAGGGTCATCTTGTCAAACTACGTCGTATCTGAGCTTGAACGTAGGCAAGGTTGATTTTTGATCATCCCCGAAGACATTTAGGTTAGTCCTATAGGAGTCTGTCATAATAAACTGACATTTCATCATGTATATCATCATCTGTAAATCAGTCAACTCATCAGTCAAACTACGTGGTCTCTATGTGTATAACGTAGGAAAGGCTCATTTGTTGATCAGCCCTCGAGGCCCCTAGGATAGGTCTTTATGTTAGTCTCTTGGTCAAAATCTCAAAAAATCCCAAAACATTTGGAAAATGAAAAAATCAAAACATTCATAAAATCTCAAAAAATACCAAAAACAACCTCAAAACATCTCAAAAAGAATAAAAAACATCCAAATATTTGAAAAAAATCCATCCATCTCATCTCACTCGCACCCGCAATAACACTCATAATAATCAATCGTCATCTTCAATCTTTTGTAAGACAATCAGAAACAAGTCTAGCAAGGTGAAAGTGAAAACTCAAAATGTCAAGTCTTAGGTCTAAGTCAGTGCATAAGCAAGTTGGTCATCTCTTTGTATCAGTAACTCATCATCCAAATTGGTCCCATATCAATCATCATTTAGAACACTTTGGATAAACAAAATGACGTGCCGCCATCCACTAACATGTCCTAGGATGAATCCTTCCTACAATGGGCATTATCTTTTAGCAATAGTTTCGGTTCTTATCCTTAGAAAAACACATCCTCTTTTCATTAGCGGTATTGAAGAGCATTAGTTTGTTTGTTTACTTGGTCTTTATCTTTTGACTTATCTTATTCGCGCTCATTCCAAGGACCTCTCGATGATATCTGAACGAAGGATTTAGAGAAATAGGAATGGGGCAACAATCATTACCTTTTTGTCTGCTATGCTTGTTGGATGTACTTGTAATATAACCTTGGCGAATACTTGCTTTGTTAGGTATGCATGGAGGAGGTTTTGAACAACTTGTTGACTATTGAATGGATAGGTTTACCTTTCCGTGTTTTGGTCCGAGGTGTTTTCAAATTATAAAGTGCATCCTAGCAAGGTTTCTGTATGTTAGGTGTGAACAAGGATACTCCTATCTGATTGTCAAGTCAAATTCCATCACACTAGGTACAACGCCATCTTGGTTTTCTATACCTTGATGCATCATACCACGTGCGTTATCAAACACAAGAAAATTTGGCCCTTTGAAAATCCCAATTCCTCGACAAGTAATCATCACCATTTGCATTTGCATCATCTTGTGTCTGGTTGAAATGACTTCTTCTTTTCTTGCTCATCACGCTAACAAGGTACTATGATAGTTGATCATCATCACCATCATCGTCATCGATCCTGCATCCACAAATCATTAACATATTGCATAAATATATCATATAGGAAATACAACATATCATATAGGAAACACATCCATAACATTTCAATCATCATATAAACAGGTTATCAAAGGCATTCTTCATAGATAGGTGCATCCATTTCATCGCATTTCATCCATTACATTGCATCGTATTACATTATATGAATCATTGCATAAACATTTCATGGGCATTTCATAACCATCTCACAGTGCCACCTATTGCATAATCATACGTAATAGGGAGATAAACATTATAAGATAAATCCATCACATACATACTTACATAACATCATGAAATCATCTCACACATTACATTACCCATCATCATACCACATTGCATAGACATATCATTGCATTATGTTAAATACATCACATACATTACATCATCATTTAATATGTTTAAAATAATAACATTTGTTATTCTAAGAATCTTAAAAAACCATCTCATTTGCATTACATAAAACCATCTCATTTGCATCATATCACGACCATCGCATTCACATTACATCATTCATGCCATAACATCATAAATCATTCATTGCATGAATCATTCCACATAAGCATAAAAACAAAACAATCCATCACATACAAAACGTACATCCATCCATAATCCGTTCATATATAAGCATAATTCACATAACATTTCACGTATGTACCATATCATTTTGCACATTACATTCCACATCACATATCACATCATCATTGGCATCAACATAAAACAGATCATCATATAGACAACATCATTGCACATCACATTTTCATATCATAGGTTAACATAATATAGATCTTTTAGTCAGAATCATAATGCATACATCATCAAAAATAAATGCATCCATAAAAACATCATTGCACAACATATAGAAGTAAAATCATACATGCATAAATAAAGGGTGCACATTGCACCACATCAAAATCATCATCGGCTCATATATATATATATATATATATATATATATATATCAATAACACAAGTTGTCACAGTACAAATAATAAAATCGATCACTGTATATATGTGTCAATCAGTACAAAAGGCCCATCGGGCTATCAAAAATGAGCCCATAAGGCACAAAAAGTATCATATCATCTCGATCAAGCTCTGTCCCTATGGATGCTGCCCTCACCTCTATCGCCATGACCCTTTGCTAGTCTATGGCTGGCCTGCTCTGAGTACTTTGGGACCCGTTCTACTCTGGGTATGGCCTCATGATAGTACCTCTGATAGTACTCAGCCTCTTGGACGACATCCCTATAGGATCGAACTGACACTATACCCTAGGAGGAGGAGGTTTTCATGCTCTCTAGTTGTTGTTTCCTACCTAGCTCTGTGGCTGCCTGTAGCTCTGCAGCCTGTCACTGTTGTACGGCCTAATCCCTCTTAGCCCTGAGCTACTCTCTCTCGGCCCTCGCCTGATCTCTCTCAACTGTCACGACCTGGACCTGAGCTTGTAACTGCGCAATTAGTGCATCCCAGGGATCCACCTGTCCAACTGGCTGTACCTGTGGCTACACCTGAGGCTGATCCTCGCCTCGTGGTGGTACACCTGGTGGCTCCTGCTGCTGGTTTGGCATCGGAACATCACCCTGCCCTGGCTAGACTAGCGGCACAACTGGCTGATCTTATTGGACATCCCCCCTCCAGCCTCGTCCTCCCACTCTGCCTCTAACTCTCTGCTAATCTAGAACTACACCTAGAATCATCAATCAAAGCGGAGGTTGGAACCAATCCCTATAAGCCTAGGTCGTGTCAGGATCTACAAGCCCCTGATCATAGGCCCATGGCTAGGCCACCAACTTCCTGAAGCTGTCCACGGCCTCTGAAGTAGGAATATACTGCCCCCATGACACCTGTGTCATCCTGCGGGTGAAGACGGCTACGTAATCATCATCGGGGCGATCCTGAGGCTCCCTAAACTGACGCTGCACATGCCTGGGCAAGTACCTCTCGATCATGGTGTGCTCCCGCCCCTGCATAAAACAGTACTAGCGGCTATAGAACAACTGATCGGCATCGTCAGCTCATCCAGGGCGACCAAGGTATGGTCGCTAGGTGAAAACCAGCATCTCATCCAAGACCCTCCTCCAGTAGGGGATCCTGTGCTCACCGGTGTGTGTGAAGGACACACCGCCTCTAAATCGCTACATGAGGGGATCGTCTAGCAGCATCGGAACCAAAACAACATGTGGACGCAGCAAGGCAATGTGCTCCCATGCCCAGACGTGAAGAAGAGTCACCCCTGCTCCGAGTGCTCTGCCATCCATGTAGACGTACTCATGAAGGTCTTGTTATAACAAAGCTAGAAGAACACTCTCCCATGCAAAATGAACTGACTTGTCTCGACCCATCCACTCCAAGCAATATCCCAAACCGGGACTAAAATATCGGCCTCGTCTGTTAGGGGCAACAACACCCAAAATGGTGGCTGCAATCACCCAGCGATAGGGAGGTGCCAAGATCCTATGCCACTCAATCTCTATCTGTCCCTCACAGAAAACAATGTCCTGTGTGGCAAGGACTCTGTGGCAAGCCTCGTGCCCCTCGTCCATATCAAAAATCATCCGACGACCGTGAATCGACAATCGCAAAATACACCAAACATCCTCGAGGGTGACGGTCGCCTCGCGAGTGGGAAGATGAAATGACGATGTCTTGTTGTGCCATCTCTCAGCCAGTGCTGACAACATCCCTAGGCGAGTACAAATGGGCATTGAGTAAGAAATATACCATAACCCCACAATCCGAAGTCGATCCTGGTCCTTGTTGCTCAGGTCCCACAAAAACCCAGAATAATCTCATGACCTGTGCTCTCACGAGTAGAGCTCCCTCGCCGCGTCCTGCACCAAGGAAGGTCACCATGTTAAAAAAAAAGTTGAAAAATTATTCGCCAAACGTTCCAGGAACAAAGTCCTAGGATGTGGTATCATAAATTTGATACATATGTGTTGATTTTGGGGGTTGAGCATTCTAAATCGGATCATTGTGTTTATTATAAGACTAATGGTGATCATTTCCTATTTATTGCATTATATGTTTATGATATGTTATTTATTATTAAAAGGAAAAGTATGATTTTGAAATTGAAATCTCAACTTGATGCTAAATTTGAAATGAATGACCTTGGTGAAACTAGACACATTCTTGGGATGGAAATTAAAAGAGATCGAGTGAACGGAAACTATGGCTTGGCCAAAGTAAGCATGTCAATGTAATTTTACAAAGGTTTGATATGTAGGATTATAGACTGTTGTGTGTTCCTTTTTTATCTTGAATAAAGTTATCTATTTTAGATTGTCCAACATCCCCATCAGAGATGGAAAACCTGAGCAGAGTGCTTTACCAAAGTGTAGTTGGAAGTTTGATGTATGTTATGGTCCATACAAGAATTGACATTTCCCAAGTAGTGGTACTTCTTTCTAGATATATGTCTAATCCTAGTAGAGCTCATTAGGATGCAATTAAAAGAGTCTTCAGATATTTGTGGTTGTAGACATCTAAATTTAATCACTTCCATATGATTAAATTTACTATCTTTCCGTCTATCGTGTTAATATTAATTTATTAAATTAATATTACACATTTTTGTCTCATATCGGTAAAGTATTTAATTTAATAATTAATACTTTATCTTTCACCCTATTCCTCTCTAAATTAAATAAATACGCTAATTTATTTAATTTAGTCATTTTTCCCTTTTTGATTTAAAATCAATTTAAAATTCCTCACTTTCTCTCTCCTTGTCACATCCTCCATAACTTTACCCTAATCTGAATTAATTTAATTAATTCATGATTATGATGTGCATCCTCTTAATCAGAGATTAATGTCACATCCTCCTACATTTTCCACTTGCCTCTAATCTCCCATTAATTATCCTAATCCAATGTTTGCACAACCTTAACCAAGGTCATTAACTAGATTTAGCACCACTTTTTAGCCAACCTTTGCATTTACCTTCTTTTGGCATTGACCCCCTTTCCCATGTGAATTTTTAATTCACATTTATTTGTCCTAGATTCCCCTCCTTTATATGTGAATTTTTAATTCACATTCCATTCTTCCAAGGCTTCTAGAACCTTGGACTTGTCACAATCTCCACATGTGACCAAGTCCCACCTTTGGAGCCCACCTTTTATCCCTCTAGAATTCCCTATGTGAATTTTTAATTCACATTTATATCCCAACCACCTTTCCTTTTCCCATGTAGATTTTGAGGAATTCCAAAATTCCTCAAATGTCCCTTTTCACCACAAGGAACCTTTTGAGGAAATCCTCACCTCCTGTGCATGCCCTTCCTCCACCTCATGTCTTCTTGACACCTCCTTACACCTCATATCCCCTTGTCCACTTCACCCTCCACATGTCAAGATGTGAGGGCTTGTGGGTTCTCAACCCACCATAGCCCTTCATCTTGGCCTTGTTGGATGCATCTTGACCGTTGAATTCTCTAGAGAATTCAAATTCTCCTATAAATACCTCCTCAAGGGCATTTTCAACACTTAGCCATGATAACTACATGCTGCCAATTTGCACTTTCAATCCTTTGCCATCATCTAGCCATCTCTTTTAATCATTTTGCACATTTAATCTTGCATTTAGTCACTCAAGAAATCATCTAAGGAGCACACAAAATCATCCCAAGCAAGGGCCAATCAAGGAGACATCAACAACAAGAAAGGTGAAATCGTTTATATCTTGTTTTGTCCATTTT
This sequence comes from Sequoia sempervirens, assembly GCA_007258455.2. Classification (NCBI taxonomy): domain Eukaryota; kingdom Viridiplantae; phylum Streptophyta; class Pinopsida; order Cupressales; family Cupressaceae; genus Sequoia; species Sequoia sempervirens. Next base: position 22,866 of record VDFB02280514.1, on the reverse strand, counting down.
CCTTATTGTTTTATCTCTCTTTTGGCTAATCTTGAAGTGTCCTTAGTCTTTTATCACTTGCATTTTAAGTTATTTTGCATATTAGAGTAGGGTAAAATTCTTAGGTTCACATTTCTGGCATGCCCGGTGGGACCCACAAACGGGTTCTTGCATTTAACATTCATCTTTGCTAAGTGTTGTGCAGAGAAAAGTCGCAGAAAGGCGGAAGCGCCCTCCTTTTTACTGCAGAAAGGTAGAAGCGCCCTCTGCTTTACCGCAGAAAGGCAGAAGCGCCCTCTGCCTTACTGCAGAAAGGTGGAAGTTCCCTCGTGTCTGCTACAGAAAGGCGACAGCACCCTATATCTGAAACTTTCATTTTCTTCTAACAAGTTTGCTGCAATTAGGGATATATTTAGAAGATTTTTTTCTAACACTTTTCTTGCAGTGGGAGGGACACGACTTTCCTTTTTCTTGAAAATCTGATAAAGTTTGTTGCAGAAAGGCGGAAGCGCCCTCTAACCTTTTGTTGCAAAAAGGCGGAAGCACCCTCTAACCTTTTGTTGCAGAAAGGCGGAAGCGCCCTCTAATCTTGTTGCAGAAAGGCGGAAGCACCCCCATTTTTGCTGCAGAAAGGCGGAAGTGCCCCAATTTTGCTGCAGAAAGGCGGAAGCGCCCCTATTTTTGCTGCAGAAAGGCGGAAGCGCCCCTGTTTTGCTACAGAAAGGCGGAAGCGCCCCAAAACAACACAGTTTGGAAGGTAAAATAGTTATTTTAGCTTCGTTTTTGCTCTCGTTTTTTGCTATTTTCAAGTAGTAACCCTCTAACATTGTTTTGGAAAGGATATTGGTGTTGTGTGCTAATGTTTTGCAGCATATTGTGGCGTAATTGACCAAGGACGAAGAAGAAGATAGCTAACATTTGCTTGCAGGACCATCTACTTGATCAGATTTTCAAACAAAAAAAAAATTATCTTTGTTGTTTTGGAACATAGTCTAATTAGGGGGAGTAAACTTCATTGCTTGTTGTGATTGTTTATTCTTGTGTTACCCAAGGGGGCATTAATTTTTTTTCACTTTCCCCTTGCACTTCGTGTGAGCCTGGGGAGTAGTTGGAAGCGGTTAGTGTCTTCTTTTTAGTGGGACCTGCTTGGGGATTTCATCACCCCAATGGACGATTCCAACCACGCATACCGGTGGGGTATATAAAGGGGGGAGAACGAAAGTTGTACCCCAATCCAATCACGTCGTAATTGGCGGAGCGTCGAAGCTAGGGTGATACCTAGATAGACATGAAGAGTTGGTCCGAGCCTTTCAGTATCTCGATGGGGTTCCCGACTCATGCTTGTGACGGGCTGGTGTTCACGGTTGTGCCTCACATACTGAGAGTATATCGAGGACTCCCTATAAGCCTTGTGCATCCTAGATTAAGACCTTGCCTAGCCATACCCTGAATATTAATCATAAGATTGTGCTTGCTTGAAGTGTTTCTTATGAAAAATTGGTGAAATCTTTGATACTTTGGCCTTACTTTATCATTTTGCGTCCTTGCCATAGCCTTCACCATCAAAACAAAGCGCTGTCCTACCACAGAAAGGCGAAAGCGCCCCTGTTTTGCTGCAGAAAGGTGGAAGCGCCCCTGTTTCTGCTGCAGAAAGGCGGAAGCACCCCTGTTTTGCTACAGAAAGGCGGAGGCGCCCCTAATTCTGCTGCAGAAAGGTGGAAGCGCCCCTATTTTGCTGCAGAAAGGCAGAAGCGCCCCTGATTTTGCTGCAGAGGGGCAGATTTGCCATCCTGAACACACGAAATTGCCCCATTTGGATCTGTTTAGCCTCTAAACCATCATTTAATCATTCCCAATCATTATCTCATCATCCTAGGCCTCCATTTTGTTACTCTACGCCTCCCGAAACCTCCATTGGGTCCGTTTAAACCTTCATTCTATCGTTCCAAGCTTCCATTTAACCATTCTAAATCCCCATTCATTTTCCACAATTATCTTTAATTCACCCATTCATTTTAATTTTTCCCTAATCCATTTAAAAGCCCATCCCCTCACCTTACAAACACTATAACTTTACCATTCACATCGCCAAACACTACCCATAACAAAACCATCCTAACCTTGTATTACAAAGTGGTTACCTAAATTGACCATAGCGCTTGAACTTGATTATTAGTCTTTAACTTCGACCCCAATCAATTTGCTTCCATCTTGAGGCGAATTCAGTGGCGTAAGTTATCATCCTCGGCCCAATCAATCCATTCCTATCTCAAGGTGGATTTGGTGCCGTAGTCATCCTCTTAATCAATTAAAGCTCTTGGTTGCTAAGGGTAACTTCCTTTGATTAAACTCAAGGTCTCCCTCTCATCTTTTATCATCCAATTATATCCATCCAATCATCCAAATCTATCAAAACCCATCATTCGACCAAACTATCCAATCAACCAAATAATCCAATTGTGCTAAATCCAATCCAATCCAATCCAATCTAATCTAATCGTTCCAAATCCAATCCAATCCAATCCAATCTAATCTAATCGTGCCAAATCCAAATCCAATCCAATCCAATCTGATCTAATCCAATCGTGCCAAATCCAATCCAAGTCCAATCCAATCCAAATTCAATCCAATCCAATCTAAATCCAATCTTATCGAAATCCAATCCAATCCAATATATCCCAACAAAATCTTATCCAAATCCAAACCCCATCCAAATCACACCTTATCCGATCACAATCAAATCATTTGACAACAGCATTAATCTACTCATCCTGCATTTGCATGCCCGTTCAAACCCATTCACAGGTGAAGAAAATGGCCGACCATCAAGCCCAAAATGCCCAATCAAACAACCCTCAAGATCCCAACAACACAATGAACATCTTATCAGATCCTAACAAGGGTACCAACGTCCCTCACGATCCTCATTATGGTACTTCGTCGCACTCCAACATCGAGAATCAGAATAACTCGCCACATGGTGAAGAGAGTATGGTTAATCAACCTGAACTCACACTTGAGGAAAATTTTAGTAATCCCGCCAATGTGCAAATGATTGACCGTTTGCTCGAAAAACATGGGGAAGAAATCTTGGCCCACCTAATTGAGAAGGGTGTCAAACCCCCCTCGAATGTTGACTGGTCCAAATATAAGGGTGCCCCATCTAACATACTCCAAGGGTCCCAAAATGCACCAGAAGGTTCACACTTCTCCAATGTTCCTCCAGTTGAGGGTTGGCATCAACCTGAATTTGGCAATGTCGTTCTTTATCAGGTTAACTATCCCCCACACGCTTCAACTTCAGCTATAGGAGGACCTCAAGTGCCAGATCCCAATAATCCTTTTGCCTACGGTATGCCACAAAACATTCCACAACCTCCACCATTAACATTAACTGCACCCCCTCCTCCGAACCAACCTACAGTCAACGTTGGGGGCACCTCCTTTGCCACATCGCTTCCACCTCCTAGGACTACAAATCTACCACCTCAACAGGTTCACCAATCTAACATTTCACCTCAATTACCTCCACAAGGCACACCCCAGCTGAACATTTCGAGCGGTGCCCAACAACCCCCTTTACAAAACACTTCTACGCTACCTCTGCCATCTCATCCACAACAACCTATACACAATACCTTGGCCTCTTCACAACAACCGCCCTACCAATCACAAGGCAATCCATCTCGACCTATGGCTCAGACCATATCCCCCTTTCTCGCATCCATTTTGTGTCCAAAGGCTCAACCACAACATAGTAACCAACCTCAACCCATACAACATTTGATGTCACAACAACAACCGCCCCAACACTACTACTATCACAATCAACAACAATTTCACCAACAACCATTTTATGCAACCTCCCAACAATCACAACAATATCCCCAATACCAACAAACCAACGCACAATGTCCCATCCAAGTTCCTCAACAACCTGCCCCACACTTTTACCAAACAAATCCATATTATGCCTCACAACAACAACCCCTGTATCAACAAAATCCCCCATCTTACCAGCAAGCCATGTCATCATCCAATCATCCAAACCTGTATTTCAACAATCTGACACCCTTTCAACAGGATCCTTCATCATCCTATATCCTATCATCAATATCCCCCCAACCCGCCACCAGCTAGCTCCGATTTGTTGGAAATCAAAGCCGCACTTAAGGATCTTCAAGCCGGGGCTACAAAAAAATCATTCAAATTTGAAGATATATGCCCATATCCATTTGATCCCTCCATCTCATTAATCCCATTTCCTAAACATTTCGAGATACCAAAATTTGACAAATACAAGGGAAACAAAGACCCTAAGGCTCACTTACAAGAGTTTTATTCTCAGTGTCAAGAAGTCATGTATAATGACAAATATATCTTACGTTTGTTCCCACGAAGCCTAGCAAGCCACACCTTAGATTGGTTCATGACTCTCAAAAAAGGGTCCATAAAAACTTTTGCAGACTTGTCAGAAAAGTTTGTATCCTACTTCTCTTTCAATTTGGAGAAGGATACGAACACCTTAGATCTCCTCAAAGAGAAACAGCGTGAGGGGGAAACCTTTACCAACTACCTACAATGGTGGCGTGCATTAGCAAGTCGAATGAAGACCCCTCTGAAAGAAAAAGACATGGTCATCTTTTCGTGGAAAACTCTCATCCTGACATGGCCCATAATTTTAGGTTACATTGTGTCACCACCTTTGCGGAGATAGTGGAAAAAGGACCCATCCTGGAACGTACCCTTATTGCCAAAGGGCACATCAAAATACACAATCATGATAAAGAGAGGTCATTTTCCGATAAACCACGATTCTGGAACAAGAACAAGAATGCGGTGAATGACGGCGTGACAGACACTAGACATGTCCAAGTAGCTAATGCATCCCAAAAACAACAACCGTATATACCCAACACCATATCTGTACCACAGGGGGCACCTCATCCCTCTCAACAGTCAAACCAAAACAATCAGGGGAACACCAAACGTCAATACGCCCAATTAGGAGAATCTCTGAGTGTTGTTTTTAATAAATTGCTACAAATCAATTACCCCATCACATATCCTGTCACCAAGCCATTTGACGAGTCCAAGCCCAAGCCGGCATGGTTTAAAGAAAATGAGTATTGTGACTTTCATAAAATCAAAGGACACTCTTTGAATAAGTGTCAGGGCTTGAAAAATTATGTCCAAGATCTCATTGATCGAGGAGATATCAAAGTTGACCCCAGTCAACCTTCGTCGTCCAATGCTTAACTGCAGATCTATCAAAACGCCTTCCCAAACCATAGTCAAGGCCCTAACACCTCCAACAGTAATCCTCAAAACAACAGCACAAATAATGTGAATTACAAGAATGTGCCCTTCAATTATGAAGGTGTTATTCATTACATTGAACAGGTGGAACCCCGAGTATCCATGATACACGTTAAAGCCAAAGACCCTCAATGTGTTGTTACTACACAATGAGCCCGCATCACCGTCCCTACAGCCTCTGCACCCATCCAACCGACTCCTGTAAACTCTCAGTACAACATCCTTGATCACTTAAGGAAGACCCCCGCTCATATATCCATTTTGGATTTGCTTAAGTCTTCCCCGGTACATCAAGAAATCCTCAATAGAGCCTTGCAGGAAACCCATGTACCAAATTACATCGACCCCACACAATTCCAAGCTTTGGTGGGACACTTGGCTTTGTCTCATCACCTGCACTTTAGTCAAGATGATATGCCAAACATCGATGTCAATCATAATCGCCCCTTACACATCGAATTCATAGTTGCTCGCCATAAAATAAAAAGGTTCTTGGTAGATAATGGCTCTGCCCTCAATTTGTGTACTTTGAAATTCATAAAACAGGTGGGGTATACTCAAGCGGACTTAAGCAACCAGATCATTACAATCAAAGCTTATGACAATGCAGAAAGAAATTCAGAAGGAATTATCAGTCTTCCTATCCAAGTGGGACCTGTGCTTCAGTATACTACATGTCACGTCCTTGATCTGGACCTACCGTATAATCTCCTCCTTGGCCACCCATGGCTCCATGCTATGCAAGCCGTCCCCTCTACATACCATCAATGCCTCAAATTCCTAGTCAACGGACAAGAGGTCACCATCTATGCCGACCCCCAACCGTTCGAATACTGCCGCGCTTTAGAAACATCTTTTCCCCATTTACATTATTGTCCTGGGGTTGAAATGGGGGCATCCCAGTCATCGTCCTCCAATCCACCATCCACCGCAATAACCTCTCCATCCTCCATCACTAATCCTTCAGTCACCAAAGTCCAGATCATCGACAAAGGGTGTGGTGAATATGAAATGCATACGGCTCTCAATGTAGCCACAATGCCACCGTCACCACATGAGTACGGTCAACCTTCACGTGCTACACAAAAGGAAGACAAAACCATCACCTTCAGTGGACAAAACATCCCTACTACCACTTTCAGATCTCTGAGTGTCAAGATCGATGCACCAGAAGAGGATATAAGCCAGTGGGTCTACCGAGAAGAGCCCGAACCAGAGACTCCTTTAAAGAAATATTTTTAGGAAAAGTACCCTTGGCCAACAAAGTTCGTGGAAAAACATAATTATCAAGGTAGAGGCCTGGGTAAAGAGGAACAAGGGTGGTTACAACCCATTGATACACCACAGTTAACAAAGAAAGTAGGCATTGGGTATGACAAGAAACATAAAAGCCCCGCAACATCATCTAATACTTCCAATAGTATCACCATGGACGATGGCTCATTAGAAGACATACCCGAGGAGGAATCTATCATACATGCGTATGATGATGTCGATCATACCGACCTATCATCCATGTTTGAATGCCTATCCGTTTGCACCATTAGCTTGTCCCTTCGTCACCCTAAACTTATCGATTGGGACCTACACGATACCACACATGTCAATATGTCTACGGACACATATGCCAACCTTATGGGATTGGGGGAGGATGAACACTCTAGTCGCAAAAATAAAAGTAAGAAAAGTAAAAGGTGGTCATCTAGTGAAAACCTCCCTGAGGCACTTCCTGACCTCGAAAAAGTAAAAATAAAGGACGCATCTGAAGGCGAAAACCTCGAAGAGGCACTGGAAGATGGAGATGTTCATCTTCCCCTTATGGGAACTCAGCTATCTGCCAGATCATCTATTCTGATTGAAGAGACGCAAGAAGTTAATTTGGGAACTGCTGAAAGTCCTAAGATCACCTATGTAGCTAAGTCACTCTCAAAGCAAGAGTATCCAGTCATTGTGCAGCTACTCCAAGAGGGAATCATTAAATTCACTTGGTCATACTCAGACATGCCAGGCTTAGACCCCGCATTAGTGGTTCATCACTTGGACATTCGCTCAGATGCCAAGCCTGTCAAACAAAAGCTCTGCAAGATGCATCCGCAAGTCACGTTGTTAGTCAATAAGGAATTGGAGAAGTTACTAGAGGCAGGTTTTATCAGACCAATTGACTACTCCGAATGGATCTCTAATATAGTACCAGTTGCTAAACCAAATGGAGACATTCGCGTCTGCATAGACTTTAGGGATCTCAACAAAGCCTGCCCAAAAGATGACTTCCCCCTGCCTAACATTGACATGTTAGTCGACCTAACAGTAGGACATGAAATGTTATCCCTTATGGATGGCTGCTCTGGTTATAACCAGATTCGCATTGCACCTGAGGACCAACACAAAACTGCCTTCACAACTCCTTGGGGCACTTTTTGTTACAATGTTATGCCCTTTGGTCTCAAAAACGCGGGGGCAACATATCAGAGAGCCATGACGGTCATCTTCCATGACCTCATCCATATCATCATGGAAGACTATGTTGATGACCTATTAGGGAAATCCAAAACACAAGCAGAACATCCCGCCATCCTGAAAACGATATTTGAGCGGTTAGAGCATTATAAGTTGCGGCTGAATCTGAAAAAGTGTGTCTTTGGGGTCACGTCAGGGAAGTTACTGGGTTTCATAGTCTCTCGCAGAGGTATTGAAGTTGATCCTGCCAAGGTAAAGGCTATTCTGGACATGCCACCTCCACGCAATCTAAAGCGTTAAGAAGCCTCCAGGGAAAGATGCAGTCCATCTGGCGGTTCATAGCCCAGCTCGCAGATAAATGTCAGCCATTTACCCATCTTTTGAAGAAAGATTCACCTTCCGATGGACCCCACAGTGTCAAATGGGTTTTGATAAAATTAAGGAATATTTAGCTCATCCACCGATTTTGATGCCACCTATTCCAGGAAAACCCCTCCTGCTTTATATCTCTGCTACCTCAGTCGCACTGGGGGCATTATTGGTGCAACATGATGAGTCACTCAAAGAGAGGGAAATCTACTACATCAACCGAACATTAGTTGGCTATGAGTTAAATTATTCCCCTATGGAAAAAGCATGCCTCGCACTAGTCTTCAGTACACAGAAACTCCGCCATTACATGCTCAGTCACTCAGTCAAGTTAATCGCTAAAATTGATCCCTTGAAGTATCTGTTATCTAGAACCACTTTGACTGGCTGCATGGCCAAATGGGTCATGCTCCTCAGTGAATTTGACATAGAGTATGTAGAGCGCAAAGCCATAAAAGGACAAGTTATTGCTGATCAGTTGGCCGAAGCACCATTGGTAGATGCCTACCCCTTAGACGCTGAATTCCCGGATGAAGAAATCTACACAGTGACAGAAGCACCAACTTGGACGTTATATTTCGATGGCTCATACACTCATAGTGGATCAGGGGCAGGAATTATGTTAGTCACTCCTCAAGGTGACTACATCCCAAAATCATTCAGGATAGCGTTTCCATGTACCAACAATATGGCAGAATACGAAGCTCTCCTCACCGGCCTTAGAATTGCAAAACAGTGGCACATAACACATTTGAAAGTCTTTGGGGATTCCTTGCTGGTTATCAGACAAGTTAATGATGAATTCCTCACAAAGGATGATAAACTGTTACCCTATAAATGCATGGTGGATGATTTCAAAAAATATTTCACCTCCATACAGTTTGACCAAATCCCTCGAGTGCAAAATAAAGCAGTAGATTCCATGGCCACTATTGGTTCTTTGATTGAAATGCCCAAGGATCAAACAGAGTGTGAGTTTCTTGTTGAACAACTTTTAATCCCTGCATATGATGTTCCTGAGATTGACATGGTGTGCGATATTGTAGGTCCCGCCTCCCCGTGGTACCAAGACATATATACTTACCTCCGTGAAAATATCATACCCCTAGAACTTACACGCAACCAACGTAAATCATTTATCCATCGTTGGTCCCGATACATCATCGTTGGTGATACGCTTTATCGTCGCGGGTATGATGGAATCCTCCTGAGATGTCTAAATGAGACCGAGGCCCAAACGGTAATAACGGAAGTACATGGTGGTATTTGTGGGGCTCACTCAAATGGTATGGCTCTGGCCAAAAGGATCTTACGGGCTGGATACTATTGGCCTACATTGAAACACGATGCTTGTGAATTTGTGAAGAAATTCCTTCCATGCCAACAGCATGCGGATTTGATCCATGCTCCAGCACAAGATCTTCAGCCTCTCCTAGCACCATGGCTGTTTTCTCAATGGGGTTTCGACTTGATTGGAAAGATTCACCCACCATCATCCGATGGCCATACATTCATCATCACCGCAACTGAGTACTTCACCAAATGGGTGGAAGCAATGCCACTCTCACAAATCACCGGTACTCAGATTTCTAAATTCATCATCTACCATATTCTCTGCAGATATGGTATCCCATCCACCATCATTTCTGATAACGAAAAGCCATTTAAAAACCAAGCCATGAAACACCTCTGTGACACCTTCCATATCTAGCATCGTTGGTCGATGCCTTATTACCCTCAGGGTAATGGTCAGGCAGAAGCAACCAACAAGACCCTCATCTGCATCCTCAAAAAGGTTGTCAATAACACTGGACGAGATTGGCACCTCCACATCCATCCTGCCCTTTGGGCATACCGTACATCCATCCGCACCCCAACAGGCGCCACCCCCTACTCCTTAGTATATGGTGCTGAAGCCGTCTTGCCAGTCGAAGTTGAGCTCCCCTCATTGAGAATTTCTTTGAAGAACCTTATCAGCGAAGAAGATGCTCGCGTTGCACGGCTTGCACAGCTCGAGTTACTGGATGAACGGAGAGTAAGACCCTATGACCACTTACAAGCATACCAAAATCACCTCAAGCGTCATTACAATAAAAAGGTCTACCCTAGACAATTCCAGGTTGGTGAGCTTGTCCTCAAAGAAAACCAACGCACTCAACCGGACTGTGACAAGAAAGGAAAATTTGAGGCAAACTGGCTAGGGCCGTATATCATAACTGCTAAATATGGATCTGGAGCCTACAGGTTGACTACTCTAGAAGGAGATCCCCTTGACAAACCTGTCAATATTCTCCATCTGAAAAGGTTCTACGCTTAAGTCTGCTTGATCTACCCTATCAAAAAAGTCAAAAATCAAAAAAAAAAAAGTGACAAAAAAAAAAAGAATCCAAAAATAGTAAAGAGAAATAAATCTATCCTATGGTGAAAACCACCTCTTGGTGGCACCTTGGATAAGTATGGATGGTGAAAACCTGTCAGCAGGCGTCATCCATAGAGGGCTTAATCATTATCTACCTGACATCCTAGTTATTTTGTGCTTTCATTCACATTATCATCCCCACCCACATCAGCCTAGGCCGCTTGGTATTTGTTGATTGAGCACTGGACGACCCACCTTACCTATCCCTCATCCTGAGCTTCTTTATATCCCGCTTTGAGCTTATATCTTTCATTTCCCTTTGTCGGTCGGTCCGTGTCATCATATAGGATCATCCATCATGTCGGTCTCCATCTAGATCTCATTCTCCTACGTCACTTTTATCCTTTGTCGAACTACGTTGCCTCTGCGATTTCACGTAGGCAAGGCTGATCACTCGATCTGCCCCCGGGGCATTTTTGGATCAACCTTGTTTTGGTCCTCCATCACTTCATCTTCACTAGTCTCTTTTCGCTTTTATCCATGGTCTTTTTATCGAACTACGTTGCCCCTACGCTTTCACATAGGCAAGGTTGGTCATTTGATCCTCCCCCGGGGTATTTGTCTGTCGCGTCTTGTGTCCTTCATCATCGGTCACCATTGTCTTCTTTCCGCTTTATCCATGGTCTTTTTCCATGAACTACGAGGGCTCTGCGCTTTCACGTAGGCAAGGCTAATCTCTGATCGGCCCCCGAGCCCCTAGGTCTTTAGGTTGTGTCTTGTCTCCCTTGTATTGTGACATCAAGCTATGCATTTATCTCGCTGGTCCTTAACAAACAAAACCTACTTGTACCAATGAATCTAATCAATTTTGAATATCCTATATCATACCGATCTTTTCACTTAGTATCCATCATAGGTCTCATTAGGATACATCCTTCCTAACAGACCTCATCAATTCCATCTATCCCCTTGATCCTATGGCAATGGACATTTGAAATTGATTGTGATCTTTTGATACTTTTGGTTTTTGTTTATCATTTGGGCTCCCTATCATCACTTATCAAGGCTGCCATAATCCATCATATTATGGCGTGTTTTGATTAGTCCATATAGGGGCATATCTTGATCTTTTATTTGATTGTGTCTTCTTGGTTGTCCTACATAGTACCCACCAAGATCCTCGAGGTCTTGTGTTATGTTGGGGCATCCTTTTATGCTTGTGGTTATCTCAATACCGAACTCGAACAAGGTCTTCGTGACTTTGGGGTATTGGGATAGCCTTCTTGTCTGGCGTGTTTGTTTCATGCATTAGACACTAATCTACCTCGGTCCTCCATACCTTGGTGTATCATGTCTTATGCTATAGCAAAAACCAGTGCTCCAAAAATGGCAAATTGAATTAGGATTGCATTTTCATAATCATTGCATTAACACTCACCCTATGGTTTTGGTTGTGCAAATACTTTCCCCCATTTTTTTCCATTCTTCTCAGGATACTGATACTTTTTTATAGATGCCAAATGATATCCATCTTCACAATCACCACATACACACCTCCCATTGTCATGTCAGTTCTTATTGGCACTTATGGTCGTGTGTTATTTCCTCTAAAATCACAAAAGCACTATTCCATATATCCATCGTCACCTGCACCATGTGTTAGGCCCGTATATCCATCGCCACCTACATCACCACATGTTAGGTCCATACATACATCGCCACCTGCATCACAAAGTGTTAGACGTATAATACATCACATCCTGCATATATAAAATGTTCATACACAATCCATCATACACATATACATACATGACAACTAAGTCAATTAGGCATCCATATATATAAATCATCATAGATCCCATAGGTACACATAACATATCACCATCACCATGCATCAATAAAACTATTCATATTCCATAAGTACATATATCCAATCATCCACATGAACATCTCAATAAACCAACGCATAAGCATAAATAACCATAAGCATAATTATTCATATTATCCATATATCCAATCATCCATGTGAACATCTCATATCATGAACATGAGCATAAATAAACCAACACATGAGCATAAACAAACCAAATGCATCCATCCACATAAACATGTACGCATGCATATAATCACCCATCATAAAAGGAAACATACTACATGGTGTCAATAAGAACTGTCCCATATCAAAATAATATAATATCTGCCACATGTCCATCATACATCACATGATAAAATACAAAATCCAGAGATATGAAACATCTCTGTCAATAAACTCTACATGCTCTATCCTGCATCTGTCAAAAACTTAGTAGACTGTCACCTCCCAAATGAACTCCCCACATCTGATCTCTGTGGAGACTCAGGTCCTACTCCTCTACCTGGTGAAACACCTGGTGAATCACTATAACCACGTGTCTGTGTCCCCAATGACTGAGATGGCGCTGGCATCTGAGGTGTCTGTCCAGTATAACGGAATCTTCGCTGTGCCGGATCAGGAACTGCATCATAATATGCATCCATCCAAAAACTTGCCTCTCTCATGCTATCCTCTCTCCGCAACCTGAACCCGAGCGAAATTTCGCTCATGTCGATACCTGTCTCGATCCCTAGTGATAGCTCTCCTCTCCTGCTCCCAGGCCTCCTGAGCTAACCGACTCTGTGCCAGCTCTGCCTGTAGTTGCTCCCTCATCTCCTCTGTAGCCACTTCCCGTGCCACCGCTGCATCCCTCTCTCTCTCCACAATCTGCACATCTGCTCCTGACCTCCCACCCTCACCCTCACCTGTCAGAACACGAGCCATCGTGACATCCCTCTCTGCCTATAGGGTCTGCATCCGCATCTCTGCTGCATCTCTCTCCCTCTCAGCCCCCTGTACCCGAGTCACTGCCACATCTCTATTCCTCTAGAGAGCCTGTGCCCGCAACTCTACCAAATCCCTCTCTCTCCGGAGAGTCGCTACCTCTGCTACCGCCTCATCTCTCCCTCTCTGTAATGACTGCATCTCTGCCTCTGCTATTGCCCTCTCACTCTAAATGCACGCATGTGCCGCATCCCTCTCTGCCTCCATCACCTATACCTGCGCCTGTGCTGCGTCTCTCTCAGCCCGCATAATCCGTGCCTGCTCTCCTGCCACGGCCTCCTTCTCCTGCATCAACCCCATATCTCCAAGTGCTTGCTCAAGACAATGTACCCTATCTTGAAGCTCGTCCCAGTCCCGCTGGAGATCTCCTGACTACTGACTAGTACCTCCTGTCCCCTCCTTAGCTCCCTGCTCTATCCTCTCCTCTGGCTCCCCCCTGGCCTATAACACCACGACCTCTGCCTGTAATCTATCGCAGTCCCATGTCATACTAGTCAACTCACCCTGTATCCTCTGTACCTCTGACTGTGCCCTGTCTCTTTCCCTCACTGCTCCCACTAGCTAGAAAGTAATGGCGTCATAATCTATTAGGGCCTCCTGCTCTACTCTGGCTAGCTCGGCCTCCAGAACCCTCACTCTTCGCTCCGCCATCTGTACTCTCGCCTCTGCTCCCCTCGCCTACATAATGGGATCCTCTGGTACATACGGAACTAACACTAATGCATCTGCTGCCGCAACATCCTCCTCCGCCGCATCTCTGTCCACATCCATCACATCCTCCTCCCCAACCACCAGCTCTATCTCATCCTCCCCATCCTCCTCCCCAACCACCAACTCTACCTCATCCTCCCCACCTGATGGCTGCTCCCTATCCCCCTGCTCCTGTCCCTCCTCACGGTCCTCCACAACTCGGCGCACCCGGAATCGTCTCGCCTCTCCCTGTCTCTCAACCACTTATCGACCTCATGGTGACCTCCTCTCCTCCTCTGGGGCTGCTCTAACACCCTCATCCCCTCCCCTCTCCACCTCCTGACGAGCCTCGTGACTCTCTACAGTCGGCCGAATCTGCACCCGCCATGGCTGCCCATGTCGTCCTACCACGAACTGTCTCATCCCCTCCTCTGCAGCATCCCTCACACCTACCACCTCCACATCCTCCATCTCATCTACATCCATCACCTCCTCCACCCTCTGCTCCCCCTGGGCTCTCTGTGGCTGCCCCCTCTCCATTATCGACCCTCTCACTCCCACCCTCTTGCTCCCCTAGGCTCTGTGGCTGCCCCCTCTCTGTATGGAGCCTCTCTGTCCACCCCTCTGCTCCCACAGGCTCTGCAGCTGCCTCTCCTCTTGCCCGACCCTCTCCCGGCCTGCGTCTCGTGTCTCCTCCTCCCTCCCGCTTCTGTTAAGCTGCTCTCTCATCCTCGACCACTCCCCCTGGAGTCACCACTGCCGCCTCTCGTTGCTGCGGCTCCCCTCCTCTCCTCTCCCTCCGTGGTCTCTGCTCCTCCGCTGGTCCGGCACCTGCTACCCTCAACATAGGCTGAACAGGCGTAATCCTCTCCCATAACCTGTTCTGAAACCACCTCCGATATCGCTCGGTCACCACTGGCACTGCTCTCCTCCCACCCTCCCTGGATAAGCCGTCTGTCCTGCTGCCATCCATGATGCCCTGGCTGTCGCCAGTGATATGCGACCTCCCCATGGTAGTTCTCTACTATACCGCTGGAACAGGATAGGCGCCGTCGGAATATCCTGTATCACCCCAAACTGTCTCAGCACTCTGTCTGGTCGATGAGACTCTACTATACGTGGTAAAGTACCAATAATAAAACATCGGCTCAGAAAATACCCCTCATGACTCCCCGTATCTGACCATCCCCTGAACTGACGCGCCCTATATGGCCGCCACTCTATCTCCCCCGAACGCAGATCATCAAATGCTCTCCTCCACCCCTCCATCTCCCTCTGCATCTCATAGCGAAAAACCCACCCTCTCTCCTCCCCATACTCCCAAGCCACATGCTCCTGGTCATCCATTGTCCCCCTCCTCACCACTATCGGCCTAGTCACTGAAATATGCTCCCATGCCCAAATCTGCAGTAGAGTCACATGTGTCACACTCGATACCTCCCAGTAGCAAATCTCGTGCATATCTCTGTACAGCTGAGCCAATACACACGACCCCCATGAAAATGACCCCCCCGCCACTCAACAATGTGGCGGATCACCTCCATATACCGAAGGCTACATGTCTGTCTGCTTCGATCTGGCAACAGTATCCCACTAATCAGGCCACACAGAAATAACGGTAAGGCTGGCACACCTATTAACAAACATCTGTCCAAATCCAACTGCCCCTTCACTAGGGGCAACGTCACCTGACCAAACAAAACTCTCAAAGTCTCCTGTAACTCTACCCCTGTGGACACCACCTCGCTCACTAACCGACCAGCAATCGGCAGCCTCAGGATACGCCATACATCCTCCAACGTCACGGTCATCTCTCTTGTAGGGAAATGAAATGTCGATGTCTCTGAGCACCATCTCTCTATCAATGTTGTCAACATCGCCGGATGTGCTCTGACCTCGGCAAACTGAACGCAGTGACCTAACCCTGCATGATCCAACGCCGCCTGGTCCTCCCCGTTCATCGCTGCTATCGTCACCGCCATCACCTCCGACCGTCGCTCATGCACACGTAACCGCTCAAAGCTCTGCATGCACACAGACACATTTCTCATTATTTCTTTTTTATTTTTTTATTTCTTTTCTCTCTATCTTCCCCCTTTTCTTCTCCTTTCTTTCTTTCTTCTTCTTCTTAGTTTCTCCCCCCGATGGGTTCCCCCCGCAGCAGGGCGGATCCACCCCCGGTTGGGGCGGAACCATGAGGGTACTCCGGCCGTGAGCCAGAATGCCGCCTCGGCGGCGAACCGCCCGACGCGGTGGCAACAACGCCCGTGGCGAAGCGGCGCCCCGCCGTGAGTGGAACCGCCCGGCCTGGCAAAGGCACTATCTTGGGCGGAACCGCCTGGTAAATAGCGCCATGAGACGAAACCGCCGTATAGCCCAGGCGTGACGCTTCGCTGGGCGGCACCGCGCCAGTAACTTACCGTATGAACCACCCGTGTAAGGCGGCGCCCGGCAGACCGCTTCGGCGCGGTAAAATGACCGCCCGAGCAGGCGCTTTTCCTGTTGAGAATCGCCAGTAATGACCGAATGAGAACCGTCCCGTCGAAGCGGAACCGCCCATAACCAGACGGCGGTGCCTAAATTTGGGGCGACTCGCTTACCAGTCGCCTTCTCTCCCTGCCTTCTAACCATTTTTTGCTAAAACTCATTTAGACCCCTTTTTCTAATTTTTCTCCCCGACAAAACCCACGTTTTCAAATTTTAATTTTTTTTACGTAAAAAGTGCGTAAACTAAATATGTGGGTTTTTTTTGCTACTCACCTGCTCTTCGCCTACGCCCCCGCTGTACAATGCACGAACCTCGTCCGCTCGGTGCACAATTGCGGTGTCATTGTCCGTCGACATCGTTCCTCCTTGTCCACTTTCTCTCCTCTACTTTCTTTCTCTCAACTGCTACAGTGAAAATGACTCAGGTAATTTTTAAAATTACCTTTTTAACCCCTTCCTCCCAAAAGGTATTTTTTGCTTTTTATTTAACTTTTTATTCCTCCAACTAATCCCAAACTTCTCGAGGCTTCCATTTGAAAACCGTGCGTCGAATCACCTCCGTTCAAAAACCAAAATTGCTTAGTTTTCCAAGCTCTATCCAATGGTGTCCTTCTTTTCTTCCTATCAAGACGTCACCCAGGGACCCCCTTTTCCTCCCCGCTCGCCCTCTCGAGGGGGCATACCCTCTTACCATTCCTCCATTCATTCAGCCTGGTCATTGGGGCATCATTAACCTTTTCCACGCTAGGGGCATCACCATTTGTCACCTCTTGCCTCATTCGCATTTTATTTTTCTTCGAAACACTGTTATCCTAACAATATTTCAAAGAGGGGCAAAATGTAGACATCTAAATTTAATCACTTCCATATGATTAAATTTACTGTCTTTCCGTCTATCGTGTTAATATTAATTTATTAAATTAATATTACACATTTTTGTCTCATATCGGTAAAGTATTTAATTTAATAATTAATATTTTATCTTTCACCCTATTCCTCTCTAAATTAAATAAATACGCTAATTTATTTAATTTAGTCATATTTCCCTTTTTGATTTAAAATCAATTTAAAATTCCTCATTTTCTCTCTCCTTGTCACATCCTCCATAACTTTACCTTAATCTGAATTAATTTAATTAATTCATGATTATGATGTGCATCCTCTTAATCAGAGATTAATGTCACATCCTCCTACATTTGCCACTTGCCTCTAATCTCCCATTAATTAGCCTAATCCAATGTTTGCACAACCTTAACCAAGGTCATTAACTAGATTTAGCACCACTTTTTAGCCAACCTTTGCATTTACCTTCTTTTGGCATTGACCCCCTTTCCCATGTGAATTTTTAATTCACATTTATTTGTCCTAGATTCCCCTCCTTTATATGTGAATTTTTAATTCACATTCCATTCTTTCAAGGCTTCTAGAACCTTGGACTTGTCACAATCTCCACATGTGACCAAGTCCCACCTTTTTGGAGCCCACCTTTTATCCTCTAGATCCTCCTAGGAATGTGAATTTAATTCACATTTATATCTCCAACCACCTTTCCTTTTCCCATGTAGATTTTTGAGGAATTCCAAAATTCCTCAAATGTCCCTTTCACTCCCACTTGGGGACAAGGAATCCCTTTTTGAGGAAATCTCCTCACTCCCCAAGGTGCATGTCCTTCCTCCACCTCATGTACCTTCTTTACACCTCATTTACACCTCATATTCCCTTGTCCACTTCACCCTCCACATGTCAAGATTTGAGGGCTTGTGGGTTCTCAACCCACCATAGCCCTTCATCTTGGCCTTGTTGGATGCATCTTGACCGTTGAATTCTCTAGAGAATTCAAATTCTCCTATAAATACCCCCTCCTCAAGGAAATTTTCAACACTTAGCCATTGATAACTACATGCTGCCAATTTGCACTTTCAATCCTTTGCCATCATCTAGCCATCTCTTTTAATCATTTTGCACATTTAATCTTGCATTTAGTCACTCAAGAAATCATCTAAGTAGCACACAAAATCATCCCAAGCAAGGGCCAATCAAGGAGACATCAACAGCAAGGAAGGTGAAATCGTTTATATCTTATTTTGTCCATTTTCCTTATTGTTTTATCTCTCTTTTGGCTAATCCTGAAGTGTCCTTAGTCTTTTATCACTTGCATTTTTAAGTTATTTTGCACATTAGAGTAGGGTAAAATTCTTAGGTTCACAGTGGTGTACCTTAGAGTATTCCTTGTGTTATCATAACAATTTAATTGAAGACAATATTTCCCTCGATATACATGGTTATGTGGATTTAGATTGGGTAGGTGATGTTGATAGCAAACAATCCATAAGTGCTTATGTGTACTTTATTTAGTGGTGCAATTAATTGGATGAGTAACTGACAAGCTATGGTTGCTTTGTGCACTATTGAAGTTGAGTATATGGTAGCTACTCGTGCTTGTAAAGAATACATTTATATTAAGAGACTATGTTTAGATATTGGAATAAAACAAGGTGTAGTGACAATTTATTGTAATATTCAGAGTGTGATATGTCTAGCTAAGAACCTGGCATTTCATGTCAAGACCAAGAACATTGATGTGTAATATCATTTTGTTAGAGATATAGTAAAATATGGCAGGGTGAAACTGGTTAAGGTAGCAACTTTGATGAATGTTGTTGATTCTCTAACTAAGCCTATGAGCACATACAAGTTCAGATGGTGTTAAGATTCTATGGGATTTTCTACCCCTAGCAATTAAGAGATGATATTTATACACCCTACTGTTGCTCTTGCAAGGTGTTCAACAAGTGGGATATTTGTTAGAAAAATGTGTCTCAACCTTGCAATTACATAAGGTATTGTTGATACGTCAATGCAAGGGGTGCCTGGGGGGGTACCCCCAGTGAGGGGTCCTAGAGGGTCATCCCCCCAATGGGAGTTCTAGGGGCCACACCCATGAAAGCTAAATTTTATGTATATTTTATTATTTTAAATCTAGACTGTGCATTATTAGGTCTCAGATTTGACGATCAATATTTTTTTTGGCATGACTTGCCCTAGAAGACAACCTGATTTTATTAGGGTGTTGTATTATGATGAATTATGAGAGTCTAGTAGTGGTCGTGTTTCCTCTAGATCTTTGATTGGTGATACTCCTATGAGAAGCTTCTTCTGCAAGTATATTGTAATCTTTGTGATTTTTGAATAATTTATTGGGAAGCTTTTGGAGTGTGGGGTTTTTCTCCCTAAATGGTTTTCCCCACATAAATCATTGTGTTGTGGTATGCATGATATTTATGTTTATTTATGTTTAATTTTATGTAACTATTGAAAATATTGTAAATTTTTGCATTATCCTCCTCTCAAGATTAGTGTAGGAAGTTATTTCGCTACCTTAGCTTCCTTACACTAGGTACTACGTAGTCGAGCCTTGTTGAAAGTATGAAGGTGTTTTCATTGATTTCAATAGGAAGTCTACAGGTTGGTGTTGTCATTGATGTCAACTATGTGTTTAGGAAGCTTGTTGCATAATGAAGATTTTGAGGATATTATTTTGTGAAAAAGAGGAAAATAGGTTGGTGTAGGTTGTAAATGTGTAGTTGAGATATTGAGGAAGTGTTGTGAGTACATGGATCTATCTTTTTGTTCTAGTGTTTGAAGATGAGTTGGAGTGAGGTAATGAGCTGATATGATGTCTCTAGTACTTGGTTTCCAAGTGTTTTTGAAAAAAATTGATAGAAAAAGTAAACAATGTTGTGCAAGTGTTTAGAATGTGCTTTGGGATGTGCTTCGTGTTTCTTCTGTGTTAATGATATTCTTGTGAAAAGATGATATGTTCTTTGAGGTTGTTAGAAGTTGTTATTTCTAGAATTTGGGTTTTTGGATTGTTGGTCAGAGGAAGTTGTGTTCACCAGTATGTGAACTGGTTTTGTAGTGTTATACAGAGGTGTCTAGGAGAAATGTATTTGCTCCACATTTCTCTGCAATTTATTTTCAGGACTTGTGATTTTGAATGATATTTAATGGTGGTGTTATCTTGTTTGTGTCAAGAGGATTTGTGGTTAGGTGTACCAGACATTTTAGATTATTTTAAGGAGGCATGTACCTAATGTCTAATGTATTTTCACGAGTAACGACTGACCTAGAGTCTACACTACATTCAAAATTGATCAAGTATTAATGAAGGAATAGCATGGTGTGTGAGATTTAATTTGGGTCTCATTTAAGTGTTGTTTTGGTCCCCTTTCATTCTTATCCATTGTAGGAATGTTTAGGTGCTGACCCAATTTGAATTTGTAAGTATAATAGATAGATTACCGACCTTGGAGAAGGTGTTTGAGGTTGAGGTTGATATAAATAAGTGTGGTGTTGTTGTGAGATGCAAGAGAGAATCAAGAAAGAGTCAAGATATATGTTAGATCAATGTGAATGATGTTTGTGATACAAATTTGAGCAAAGCAGTGTGAACTTCAAAGTGTTGGACTTTTGAATGTAGTGATCTAAAGGTGTATGCAATCTTTCAAACAAGGATGAAAAAGTGTTGGAGCATTTATGGTGGATTCCCTATTGCATTGATAATTTGTTCTATGTGTAACATTTATCTTCTATCTTCTTGTATTCTTTCAGTGGCAATGATCCCTTGTTGTTAGCCTTTCTAGACAACATGTTTTATTCTAGAAATGAACCCTTGTACCAATTTTGTTATTACTTATATTGTGACCTGATCCTCACTGTGGTTTTTCCCTCATTGTGTTTTCCAAGTAAATCTGGTGTTCTCTTGTGTGGTGTTGTTATTTTAGTTTCTTTTATGTTTATTTCATGATTAATCACATTAATAGAATAAGGGTTTAATGAATGCATGTGGATCTGATTACTATTGAGGTTTTTAATGTTTTAATCGGCTACAACTGATTCACCCCCCCTCTCAGTTTTCTTGTTCATTCAATAATTGGGATTAGAGCAATGTTCCTTGGAGAAGAGCTTTATCACTTAAGGTAGATCCAAGATGGTGAAGCAAATTGATTGCCCTAGATTTGATGGAACAAAATATGCATTCTGAAAGACAAAGATGGAAGGATATTTGTTGGCTCATGGATTTGAGATTGAAAAAAGAAATATGTTCCTCCTGTGAATGGCCTAAGCACAAGTGATGAGATCGAGGCACATGAAGTAAATGGTAAGGCAAGATTTATTTTAATGAATAGTCTTTCAATTTTTGAATTGGTTAAAGTTATGAATCTTAAGACTGCTAAAGAAGTTTAGGATAAGCTTGAAAGTATTTGTGAAGGAGATGAAAAGGTCAAACAATCTAAGTTGCAGAATCTAAAGGCACAATTTGAGACTATGTGAATGTTTGAAGATGAAACAATTGCAACCTACATGCAGAGGGTTGATGAACCAGTAAGTGCTATGAGAGATCTTGGTGCACAAGTCAAAGAACCTAGGGTGGTAAGGAAAGTTCTCACAACTCTTCCTGATTCATATAGTGAAAAGGTATCTGCTATTGAGGAAGTTGAAAATTTTAATACTTATTCTAGAGATCAGTTGATTGGTACACTAACTTCTTCTGAAATGATAAATCTTGGTCTGAAAAATGATACAAAAGTAGAGACTACTTTTAAGGCTGGAAAATAAGAAAAGATTGAAGATTCAGATGGAGATGATCTTGATGATTTGGAAGCTAAATTTGTAAGAAGGATGAAAAATGGCACTGATAAGTACAAAGGTAAACTACCTTCCAAATGTTTTAGCTATGGTGGCATAGGTCTGTAGACACGTAAAATATACCGATTGACATTGTGCACTTGATCCTGACTACTAACATCATGAATCATGAATCATTCCTCGGTCTAACCATTTAATCAAATCTCCTTATCTTATTAAATTCATCAATTTCCTTCCCTTAATTAAATAAGTCATTTTATCTAATTAAGTCAATCTCTTTTGTTAATTAAATCAATCCATCTGATCTAATTATCCCTATTTAATTAAATAACTAATTTTATTTGATTAAATCTCTAAAGTCTATCCATTAAATTAAATAAATTAAAACTTTATTTGATTTAATCTAACACCATTTCTTTTAATTAAATAAATCAAAAATCTTTATTTAATTAATCTCTTATCATATTTCTCTCTTATTTCATTTAAATAAATCCATAAATTTGAGTCAAATAGGTCACATCATCTAATCTCTCATTAAATTAATTAACCCTTGATTAATTTAATTTTAAATCATGTCCCATCCTCTAGATTTTGCAAGTTGCACATTAAAATAGATTTAATTCATTTATTAAATCTCTATTTTCTTCACAAGGCATCTTTTGGAATATTCTACAAATTTGAATTCAAAAATTTCAAGTCA
>VDFB02280513.1:0-22591 GCA_007258455.2 Sequoia sempervirens | reverse complement strand
TGTGGTTTGGTGATCCGGAAGTCATGTTTTTGAGTTGTTGTATGTGTTCACACAATCTAAATGGACTGATGGAAGAAGTTCAGTGTTTGAAGATTGTTGCACTTTTTGCGGATGTATCTAAAGGAATATGAGATGTGTTCTCATGCATAATGAAGCGTGTTGTGTCGTCTGTGTGCCATCTTCTTGTTTGGAAGTGTGTACATCAATGTTCATTTGTGTTTTCATTAGGTTTGGCTGACCTGGTGTTTACACTTCATTTGAAGAATTGAAATTTAATTGTGTTGTTGATCAAAGAAATTAATATTTTTTTGGTCTTGGTTAAATAATTTTTGGTCCACTCTCATTCCTTTCCACTGCGGGAATGTTGAGTTGTCGACCTAATTCGAATTTTATGAAATGAAGTTTATGTGGCTGACCTTGGAGAAACTTTCTAAGACTAAAAGTGGTATAAATACAAGTCAAATAGAAAAGATTTGAAAGAATCAAAGTGATGAAGTAAGCCACATATCATAAGAGTAGAAGTGTGTGTGAGTGAGTTGAGGCAACAATACTTCATTGAGTTATATTCCTGAAGGCGGTGAGCTGAAGGTTTTTGCAATCTTCTAATCAAGGCTGTGAATGTGTGTTAATTTTTGTGGTGGATCTTTTGTTCTATTTTGTATCTATAGACAGTGATCCTCCCTGTTGGACAGTGAGTCCTTTTTGTAGGCAGTGAGCCTTTGTATTTGGATAGTGAGTCCTCTTCTGGGTAGTGAGCCCTTGACAATGAGCCTCTGTATTTGGTTTTATAATCTCTTTATATTGTGAGTTAATCCTCATTGTGGTTTTTCCCTCATTGGGTTTTCCACATAAAAAATTTGGTGTTCATTGTGTTGATTTTACTTTCTATTATTTGTGTTTCATGTTCATACTTAATAACAAAATAGTGTGGCTGTGGAATTGATAAGTGTTGAAGTTTTGAATTTGAATTTGTGTGACAACTGATTCACCCCCCTCTTAGTTGTCCCATACCTTTTAACAATTGGTATCAGAGCTTTGGTTCCTTAGTGTAGAGCTTAACCGCTTAAGGAATATCTGATGGTGCGTAAGTTGGAGATCCCTATGTTCGATGGATCTGATTACAATGATTGAAAAGTGCAGATGAGAGGATATATTTTTTCTATTGGTTACAAGACCTAGAAGGCTATTGAGACAAAGTATACTACTCCGGTGAATGGTCCTACTATTGCAAATGAGGTTTTTGCTTATGAGGAGAATGAGAAAGTGAGGTATGTTATTTACAGTACTTTATCTAAAACTGAGTGAACTAAGGTTCTTTCTTTAGATACTACATACGATGTCTGGAAGAAGTTGGAAGAACTATATGAAGGAAATGAAAGAGTAAAGCTGAAAAAGAAGTTGGCGGCAAAGCACAAATTTGAAAATTTGAAAATGGAAGAAGGTGAAGAGTTTACAAGCTATTTCTAGAGGGTTGAGATAACAAAAAATGAAGTTAAGAATCAAGGGGGAAAGCTAACCGATGAAGATATTATTGAAAAGATCCCGATCACTCTACCTACCAAATTGCTACAATGATAAGATCTCAGTTATTGAAGAGATTTATGATCCTACGAAGTATACTAAAGAACAATTGTTGGACACCTTGCAAGCATTTGAGATGATAAAGTTTAGGAAAGAATAAATGAAAGAAGAAAAGACAGACAACATTTGAGGCAATGAAGATTGAAGATGATCCAAAGAGTGATGGTTCTGATGAGTTGGAAGTGAACTTCACCAGGAAGTTGAAGAAAGGTACCAGAAAGTATAAAGGTATGTTTCCCTTTAAATGTTTTAGTTTGGTAATATTGGTCATTATGCTTCAAGATGTCCGAATAGAGTTGTACATAAGAAAAAAAAGGATTATAAAGATAAGGATAGAAAGGATACAAAATACAAGAAGATGTATTATGTTAAAGAAGAAGCTGAAATCTCTGATGATGAATATGAAAATGAGGTTGATGATAGTGAATGCTTGTCTTTAGCTTTGG
The DNA here is from genome assembly GCA_007258455.2 of Sequoia sempervirens. Lineage (NCBI taxonomy): Eukaryota > Viridiplantae > Streptophyta > Pinopsida > Cupressales > Cupressaceae > Sequoia > Sequoia sempervirens. Next base: position 20,564 of record VDFB02280513.1, on the reverse strand, counting down.
AGAAAAAATTGATAGATGCTAACCCTAGAAAATGTGCAAGAAAGAATGACCTGGAGAGCAAAAGGAATAATATGGAAGGTACTTTGGCTATTGCTTTTCATGCAAGACAGGATGAAGACTACCGGGTGATTGATAGTGGATGTTCTTGTTACCTAATTTTCACCCGTAGGCTCAATCAGGCAGGATAATCATGTGATAGATCTTCGAGAGGCCAAATGGAACATTCACAACAAGGGAAAAAATCCTACATCTAGTGCTAGGTCACATGGAACTTAGTTGGAGAGCCTGCCCTAGGAAAATTCGGCATGAAAATCCTCTAAGGAGAAAGTTGCCAAGACCGTCATGATGTCTCACTGACCAACAAGGGGCCTCGCTAAATGAAGGCATCATTGCCAACACATCTTACTGATGGGGTGTGGTCTCACTCAAAGGAGGTGGCGTCAACAAAGCAAGAAAGCTTCACTTTAGGGTCTCGCCGAAGTCAAAGGGTCTCCCCGACTCTAAAGGCTCTTAGTGCAGGAGATTGAGTTCGCTAAGATGTCGCAGTGATAAAGAAAAGTCATGCTGAATGAAATAAACCCTTGCCAAAGCAAAGCACCTTTGGCATGATGTCTCAAAGAATGCTTTTGGTCACGCTGACAACAAAAGGAGCTCGTGGTAGGATGGGGAATTTGGCATAAGGTCTCAGCGAAGCTGAGGGTTCTGCTGACTGGGGGGATGTCTTTGATGTAACATTTTGAGGTTGGGGTGAGGTCTTGCTGACTCGGTAAGGTCTCACCGAAAGCAAGTTGAGCTTGCCAAGAGTTGAAGACTTCTCCCTGAGGTCCTGCCGATAGATAGAAGTCTCACCAAAAAGATCACGCGCTCGGTAAAAGATTATGCCTTTGACGAAGGATCTGAGCTTGAGGGGAGATGTCCTATCGACTTAGGAGGTTTTTGGTGACATAGGAGGAGTCATCGGTAGAGGTCTCACCAATTGGCGAGGAGTCTCATTGAGGAATGGTCCGAGCTCGCTGGGAGTTTGAGGCTTTTTCCATGAGGTCCTAGTGACTTTTTGAAGTCTTGCCGAAGTGGATTGACTTCGGTATAATGTTGTGTATTTGCTAAGAGGTCTCACCGACTAGCAGAAGGTCTCCCTAACATAAATGACATCGGTATAGCACCCGACCGTCGGAGTGATGTCTTACCGACACGGTATGGTCTCAGTGATGGAAAGCTATATCGACATGACTAATGAAGCCGCTATGACCTCTTGCCGATGAATGTTTCTCTTGTCAAAGAAAAATGAAATGAGCTCTCGCCGGAGCAAGGAGGCCTTGCTGAGAGTCTTGTCGATGCGATAGGGTTTCAATGAAGGACTGGAGCTCGGGTAGAGCAAAATGCATTGGGGTGACATCAATAGACTCTTACTAATATGATTTGTAATATTAAGTTCGAGGAGTCTCCAGGAGGAGGTTTTACACTCGGTATGATGTCCTACTGACAGGTTGGGGTCTCGATGACATCTTGTGCATCGGTATGACCCTTGAGAGCTCATCATGAAGTATTCTTGACTTGCCGATGTCTCACTAAAAGACATGTGGAGCTCGATGGAGTGGAGTGCATTCGGGGTGACATCAATATACTTTCGCCGATAGAAGATGAGAAGAGTTCACCATGTTGTCTGGCCGAATGTGATTGTCTTGGTGACCACAGAGGCAATATTAATATGACTTTGGGGCTCGACAGGAGCTCTCATTGACGGTTTCAAGCTATGCCGATAACCACAAGAAGATTTAATCACATTGGGGAGACATGATTAGTGTCTCACAAACATGTGATTCTATAGGAGGAGCTTTTGACCACCCAAAGAATCTGTGTGGAGTATACCCGACCAATCAGAGAGATCTGAAAGCGAGCCGTGGCAGTTTGACTAGGATGAAGAACATTAATGAAATGAAAAGAAACATGTATCTGTTCTGAGCTCAGGAGCATTCAAAGCACTTAGCCGAAGAGGTTCAAGGAGGACACGAGGATCAGAAATGAATGTGGTAGTTGCAAAAGATCTGAAGGCTTCTTCGAGGAATGACTCTTCACTGACATGGACACGCAGGGTGTAGCATTAAATTCAATCAAAAGATCTAAGGAGAGATAGATCCTGAGGACTGATATTTTGTAAACCCTAAGGGGCTAACACATTTTGATATATAAGGCATTTTTTCCTTTTTTGTAGGGAGTTTGGATTATGCATTTCAGAGAGTTAGTGATTTTTCTGAAATCCTTTCTCAGCTAATGTATATTTTTGTAACTCAACTCAAATCTGGAATAAAACACAGAGTTTACCTCAGAAGCCAGTGTTAATGTTTGTATTACTCTCATTTCTATATTTTTAGGTTATGCAAGTTTTCAACTATGTTTTTCTAAATCTGTATTCATACCTTAAAGCTGTGAAATCCATCTTTCCTTCTTGAGATATGTATGTAGATCAAGCCTTTTGAGAATGATGCATAAGTCTAAAGGGGTATGTTGACTAAGTAAAATACTAATAATTAGCTTTCTAATGTATGATTACCTTGTTTTATTTCATAATTTATTATAAGTTCGGTGTATCACCTTAGGATTTAATCTTCATTTTAATGCATTCTCCCTCTCCCTTTCCCTTCAAAGAATCAGTAGTTTAGGTGATAGCACAAAGGAAGCTGGCCTTCTCTGGAGGTTCATTTCAACTTAAGGTGACCCACAGCCTCGAAGTGATCCCATGTTTCTCTAGAAAGCTCAGTTTCATCACTATGCCTAGGGTGCATTTCTGGTAGACAATAGTTCTAATCACATGACTAAAGATAAGAGTAAGTTCACTAAACTTGAAAATTATGATGGTGATTTAGTCATGTTTGGTGATGATTCAGAAGCTAAAATTTGTGGGAAAGGTTCAATTAGTTTTGATGGAGTACACAACACTGATGATGTATATTATGTGAAGGGTTTGAGGCATAACCTTTTGAGTGTTGGAAAATGTGTATCAATGGTTTTAAACTTGTGTTTCAGAATAATACCTGTGAAATCAAAAAAGGATCCAGAAATGGAGATATGGTTGTTGTTGGAAGGAGAACTCATGGAAAAATCTATCAACTTAAGGGAGTTGATGGTCAATGCCTTGTATCTCAAGTCAGTGAAAGTTGGTTATGGCACTAGAGAATGAGGCATGTAAACTTTGATAATCTAGTCAAAATCAGTTCAAAAGAAATTGTCCAAGGTATGCCTAAAATCACAAGTCTTGCTAATACTATTTGTAGAAGTTGTCAATTGGGGAAACAAACAAGATGCAACTTTAAGGGAAAAGAGCACTCTACTACCAGAATGCTAGAGTTAATTCACACTGATCTCTGTGGTATGACTAGAACAGGAAGCCTAAATGGTGACATGTATTTCATGCTTCTTATTGATGATTTTTCTTAAATGACATGGTTTTCTTTTCTTAGGGAAAATACACAGGCTCTGGATAGGTTTAAGGTGTTCAAAGCAAGAGTGGAAAAGGAAGTAAATCTGAAAATCAAGTGTTTGAGATCTGATAGAGGTGGATAAGTCACTTCTAGCGAGTTTAATACATTCTATGAGCAGCATGGCATAAAGAGACAATTTTCTGCTCCAAGAACCCCTTAGTAGAATGGGGTACTTGAGAGGAAAAATAGGAAAATACAGGAAGCTGCAAGAACCATGATGAAAGAATGAAATGAACTGGATGTGTACTGGAGAGAGGAAATACACACTACTGTTTATGTTCTTAATAGAGTCTAGATTAGAGGTAACAACACAAAGACACCTTTTGAGTTATGGACTAGTAAGACTCCTACTATGAAGTACTTCAAGGTATTTGGAACAATATGTTACATTAAAAGAGATGATGAAAATATTGGAAGTTTGATGATAGATGTGATGAAGGAATTTTTCTTGGATACTCTACTACTAACAAAGCATATAGATGCTTCAATAAGAGATTGAGGAAGATTGTTAAAAGTGCTAATGTGGAAGTTGATAAAGACATACACAAATAGGTAAATTGAGATAAGTGAAGTTGAACCTGGTGATCCCATCTATGGATAACTACTCGAGGAGAATAAGGAGAAGGAAGAAGAAGAGAAAGAAGAACAAATTGAAGAAGAAGAGAATGAACTAGAACATGTTGTTAAGACTCCTAACTATGTGTAGAAGAATCATCTAGAGGAACAGATAATTGGAGATAAGAGTGAAGGTGTGAAGACAAGAAGTAAAGTGGCAGCTAAGGTAAATTTGTGTTTACTCTCTAAAATCAAACCTAAGTTTGTGAGTGAAGCATGTGAAGATGAGAGTTGGATGAAGGCTATGAAAGAAGAGTTGCAACAAATAGAAAAGAATCAGACATGGGAATTAGTCCCTATACCTATGAATAAGAATGTAATTGGTTCAAAATGGGTGTTCCGGAATAAGCTGAATGAAAATAGAGAAGTTATAAGGAATAAGGAAAGACTTGTATGTAAGGGATATTCATAAGTTGAAGGCATAGATTTTGAAGAAATTTTTTCCCCTGTAGCTAGAATGGAAGCTATTAGAATGTTTTCATAATTTTCTTCCCACAAGGATTTCAAAGTGTATCAGATGGATGTCAAGTCAACATTTCTAAATGGTGAATTGGAGAAAGAAGTGGACATGGAACAACCTAAAGGATTTCAATTATCTAATAAACCAGATATGGTTTGTAAGTTGAAAAAGGCATTGTATGGACTGAAGCAAGCTCCTAGAGCTTGGTATGCAAGATTGGATAGATACTTGACAAAGCAAGGATTCAACAAAGTCTTTGTTGACAACAATCTGTACTTCAAAGTGCAAGGTAACAAAATGTTGATAGTAGTTGTATATGTTGATGATATCATCTTTGGTGGAAATGAAGGCATGTGTAAATTTTTTTTTGAAGAAATGAAAAAATAATTTGAGATGTCCATGAATGGTGAGTTGAATTTCTTTCTTAGTCTTCAAGTGAATCAAACTGATAAAGGGATATTCATTTCACAATCTAAGTATGTAAAAGAGCTGTTGAAGAAGTTTGAAATGGATGAATCCAAATTGGTTAGTACTCCTATGGTAACTAGATGTAAGCTAAACAAAGATGATGAATCTGCTAAAATTGATCAGAGCAAATATAGATCTATGATTGGTGGACTATTGTATCTTACTGCTACCAGACCAGATATTATGCATGTAATATGTCTAGTTGCTAGCTTTCAAACAGAACATAAAGAGGCACATGTTACAACTATATAGAGGATATTTAGATATCTTAAAGGTACACCAAATTATGGCTTATGGTATCCTAAGGGTGCTGATTTGATGCAAGAGCATCCAGTTGTGTAAGGGCAATCTTGCATCACCCAAAAATAGTTAAATTTCAAGTTTCTCAGTTTTTAGATGTTCTTACATTTTTGGATACCCTTTTTGTCATATTGAAATTCTTAATTTATGATTTTTATTTTCTATTCCTGGGTTGAAAGATATTACAGTTTTAGTTTCCCAAATTTGCACCTGAAAATATTTCGAGTTAGATTTGAGGCACTTAGAGTTCCCAGATCAGCCCCAAAACTTGCCAAAATTGGTGTAGCAATTTTGAGTGCGTTTTTGACTTTGAGACCTTTCTAATGGTTCAAACGGTTCGCGAATCAGAATCCTGGATCAAAAGTTATGGCCTCGTGAAAGTGGCGCACTTTCTAGAAGATACAATTGCAAATGTTCTTTTGAAATTTGAACTTCAAGTTGTAATTTTTCAGTGCCAAACTGCCTAAACTCAAATTTGAATGTTGTTTTGGCTCCAAAGTAAACAGGAGCTCTATTTATGGGCGGGTTTCTAATTTTTGGGTAACTTTTTGGGGACAAGATCGCATATTGCGAAAGAGTGATTCTGTAACTTTCCGTAAATTGCATATGTTGTAGAACTTGGGGATTCGAGATCCTCTGCATGTAAGAAGCTCCATTTTCTAAATAATAAAATTATTCTCTTGTTTGTGGGTTATTTTCTAAGTCTCGGGCTACGCCCTCATCAAGTGGTATCAGAGTGGGTTTTCTTGAGCATGTGGCCAAATGGCCAATCGTGAGGCAGTTCGCACCAGGACCATGGTTGTGGGTCGAGGTCAAGAATGATGCCTCTAAGAGTGATGCCTGGTAAGCATGGTGGTACCAGAGGTGGTCGAGGCAGCATAAATGCTGGTGGAAGAGATGCACTGGCAGCCCTCCAGAGACAAATTGACGCATTACAAGAGCAGTTGAGAAGAGGGTTAAACTTGAGGGAGGAAAGCGAGGATGAAGGAGAGTAAGAAGGTTCAAATGTAGAAGAGGAAGAAGAAGCAATTGATCAAGACCAAATGCGGCTAATAAGGGCCATTTCAAAGATCGGGAAAAGACCAAGAGTAGAAGTCCCCAGTTATTCTGGAAGTCTGAACCCAGAAGAGTTGATCGACTGGATCAACGAGCTAGAAGATTATTTTGAGTATGAGGAAATAGAGGACCTAGATCGGGTTAAGTTTGCAAAAATTAAGCTGAAGGGCCATGCCAGTATTTGGTGGAAAGAGGTCCAGTTGGAAAGAAATCAAAGAGGAAAAGGAAATATCACCAGATGGGATCGCATAGTAGAGAAACTAAAGAAGCAGTTCATACCAGTGGACTACGAGTTAGATCTGTTGAAGAAATTGCAAGGGTTGAAGCAAGGAAGCAGATCCGTGAAAGAATATACTGAATATTTTCACAAGATAATCATCATAACAGGCCACACAGAGGCTAATAAGGAGAAGGTAGCCCGATATCTTAATGGGTTACAACCGAGCATTCAGGAGGAGTTAAGCCTAGACAAAATGACCACCATTAAGGATGTGTATTAGTTTGCTCTGAAGGTGGAAGAGAAGCTAAACACAAGATTTGATGGCAAGCAAAAAGGAAGAGGAGGTCAAAGTGGAAGGGGCAGTGGAAGAACTTCAGTAAGCCGAAATGATGATGAAAAGAAAAGTGAAGATGTGGGTACCGGCCGAAGCCAAAGGAATGACAACTTCTACTACCCTCGTGATCAAAATAGTGGTGATCAAAGAGGTAGAGGATGAGGGAGATATGGACAAGGATCTGGAAGAGGTGGTTTCAAAGGAATGTGTTTCCAGTGTGGTGAAGAAGGGCATCAAGCCTATGAATGTCCACAACACCAAGGAAGGGCAGAAAAAAGGCTAGAAGGTCGTGGAAGGGTTGCACATACAGATGAGGAGGCCCAATATGAACATTCAGATGATGCTAAAAGGGGAGAAGCCCTAGTGATTAGGAGAGCCCTGGTGACTGAGGAAAAAGAACCAGAATAGAGGAAGAATGTGTTTCACACAAGGTGCAAGTGTGAAGGAAAATGTTGTGATGTTATTATTGATGGTGGGAGCACCGATAATCTGGTGTCAGAAAAGATGGTCACAAATTGAAGCTGAAGAGGGAAAGACACCCACATCTGTATGGGATTGCCTGGTTGCAGAAAGACCACAGTTTTGGTCAATGAACAGTGCCTAGTAAAGTTCAAGATCAGGAGCTACCATGATGAGGTACTCTGTGATATCATTCCCATGGATGCATGTCACATGTTGTTGGGGAGGTCATGGCAGTTCGATAGGTGAGCTATACATGATGGCCATGCAAATAATTATTCCTTGACAAAGGATGGGGTTCGTCACAAGTTGAAACCCCTGAAGGAGACTAAAGAAAAGGTATGCAGTAGTGCTAGAATTTGTTATGTAGATGGAAGAATTTTTTTAGAAGGTATGAAGCATGAGCATGTGTGTTATGCATTGAATCCTAGAGTGAGTAAGGATGATAGTGAGAAGGTTCCAGAAGAAGTTTCTGGGATGTTGGATGAGTTTCAAGATATTGTTTCTGATAATGTACCTGAGGGTTTACCACCAATAAGGAAGATCAGTCATTAGATTGACTTGATTCCTGGAGCCAGTTTGCCAAATAAGGCAACTCATAGAATGACTCCAGTAGAAAATGAGGAGTTGAACAGACAAGTTCAAGAGTTGTTGAGAAAGGGTTTGACACAGGAGACTTTGAGTCCATGTGCAGTACCTGCAGTACTAGCACCAAAGAAGGATGGGGAGTGGAGGATGTGTATAGATTCCCGAGCCATAAACAAGATAACAATCAATAAGAAAGGCCATAAGCCACCCCAAGAACCGGCCCAACTATTTTGTTGTTCGCTTGTGAGACGGAAGGAAGGAAGGCAAAAGACTTCCTATATGTGGGAGTGTGGGGGAGGGGGAATCTTCCCCTCCTGGCGTCAGCCCCACCCCATAGAATGTGCCCAACCATACTGGGAATAAGAATAAGCGCTAGTAGTAGCCCATAGAATAGTAGGGGGCGGCGCCCATATCTTGACCCGAGGAGATCTCGACCTATTTCAGTGAAAAGTTAAATGATGCCAAAAGAAATTATTCTGTATATAATCAAGAATTTTATGCAATAGTTCAAGCATTAAATAAATGGAGACATTATTTGTTGCTGAAGGAATTTGTTCTATATACTGATCATCAGGCCTTGCAGTACCTAAATAGTAAGGGAAAATTAAATCAGAGGCATATGAAATGGGTAGAGTTTTTGCAGAGTTATACCTTTGTTTTGAAACATAGGAGTAGGAAGTCAAATAGGGTTGCAGATGCCTTAAGTAGAAGGCATACATTGATGACAAAGATGTAGATTGAAGTGGTTGGGTTCAATGAACTTAAGACACTGTACACAAAAGATCCTAATTTCACAAAGGCTTGGAAAGCTTGCAAGGAACCTGTTACAGTGGACAGGACAAGGTGGCTAGATTTCATAATCCAAGATGGCATGTTATTTAAGGGAAGTCAATTGTGTATCTCGAGGAGTTCCATGAGGGAGAACCTAATAAAGGAGCAGCATAGTGGAGGAATGGAAGGACATTTTGGTCGGGATAAGACCATTGCCATTACCAGTGAGTATTATTATTGGCCTCAGTTGTCACAGGATGTGAAGAATTTTGTACAAAGCTGCAGGGTATGTCAGATGGCTAAAGGAGTGAGCTAGAATACAGGATTATATCAGCCCTTACCTGTACGAGAGAGGCCATGAGAGGATATAAGTATGAACTTTGTTCTTGGTTTTCCAAGGACACAACGAGGGAATGATTCAGTCTTTGTGGTGGTTGATAGGTTTTCAAAGATGGCACATTTCATTCCATGTTAGAAGACCCATGATGCAGTCCACACTGCTGACTTGTTCTTCAAAGAGGTGGTGAGGCTACATGGTCTGCCAAAGAGTATTGTTTCAGATCGTGACCCCAAATTTGTGGGGTACTTTTGGAGGACCTTGTGGAAGAAGCTGAAGACAGAGTTGAAGTTCAGTTCTGCACATCATCCACAAACAGGTGGGCAGACAGAGGTTGTTAACAGGAGTTTGGGTAACCTTTTGAGATGTTTGGTAGGAGATAAACCCAAGGGATCAGACTTGATCTTATCACAAGAAAATTTTTTGTACAACAATTCTATCAACAGAAGCACTGGTAGATCACCGTTCTAAATTGTGTATGGAGGTAGCCCTAGAACAACCCCAAAATTTAGGGAGATGGACTAAGAGAAGAAAATAAGTGCTGAAGCCGAAGATTCTGGAGAACACATCAAGGATATACATGAGAAGGTAAGAGAACATATTAACAAGATGAATATGGAGTATAAGGCTAAGGCAGATCAGAAGAGGAGGTATAAGGAGTTTCAGATTGGTGATGAAGTGATGGTCCACTTGAGGAAATAAAGGTTTCTAGTGGGAACATATAACAAATTGAAGATGAAGTTTGGTCCCTATAAATTTTTGAAGAGGCATGATTCAGGGAATGCATATGACATAGAGTTGCCCGATGGATCCAAAATTTCCCCTGTGTTCAACATTTCAGATTTGACAGAGTATCATGAAGGTGGCGTAGAGGAAGTACCAACGATGGAACAATGTGGGATTCCAACACCTGCTTTAGAAAAGGAGGAGATTGAAGAAATCCTAGATAGTCATGTGGGAAGGAGTACCATGAACAAGCAGTATGAAGAATATCTGGTGAAATGGAAAGGAAGGCCTGTTGAAGATTCATCCTGGCTGCCTAAGGTAGAGGTCGACCGTTTGGGTTTTCCTCCACCATCTGAGACATGACGGGGTCACTTCTCAAATTACCCTAGATGTCTAATGCACGAGCATCCAGTGGTGTAAGGGCAATCTTGCATCACCCAAAAATAGTTAAATTTCAAGTTTTCTCAGTTTTTAGATGTTCTTACATTTTTGGATACCATTTTCATCATAATGAAATTCCCAATTTACGATTTTTATTTTCTATTCCTAGGTTGAAAGATATTGTAGTTTTAGTTTCCCAGATTTGCACCTGAAAATCTTCTGAGTTAGATTTGAGGCACTTAGATTTCCCGAATCAGCCCCGAAACTTTCTGAAATCGAAGTAGCAATTTTGAGCGCGTTGTTGACTTCGAGACCTTTCCAACGGTTCAAATGGTTCGCTAATCAGAGTCCCTGATCAAAAGTTATGGCACTGTGAAGTTGGCGCACTTTCTAGAAGATACAATTGCAAATGTTTTTTTCAAATTTAAACTTAAAGTTGTAATTTTTCGGCACCAAACCGCCTAAACTCAAATTTGAATGTTGTTTTGGCTCCAAAGTAAAGAGGAACTCTATTTATGGGCGGGTTTCTAATTTTTGGGTAACTTTTTGGGGACAAGCTCGCATATTCCAAAAGGGTGATTCTATAGCTTTCTGTAACTTGCATGTGTTGTAGAACTTAGGGATTCAAGATCCTCTGCATGTAAGAAGCTCCATTTTTTGAATAATAAAATTATTCTCTTGTTTCTGGGTTATTTTCTAAGTCTCAGGCTGCGCCCTCATCAATCGGTATCAGAGTGGGTTTTCTGGAGCGTGTGGACAAATCGCCGATCGTGAGGCAGTTCGCACTAGGACCGTGGTTGTGGTCGAGGTCAAGAAAGATGCCTCCAAGAGTGATCCTTGGTAGGCATGGTGGTGCTAGAGGTGGTCAAGGCGGAAAAACTATTGGTGGAAGAGATGCACTGGCAGCCCTCTAGAGACAGATTGACGCATTACAAGAGCAGTTGAGAAGAGGGTTAAACCCGAGGGAGGAAAGTGAGGATGAAGGAGAGGAAGACGGTTCAAATGTAGAAGAGGAAGAAGAAGCGATTGATCAAGACCAAATGTGGCTAATAAGGGCCATTTCAAAGATCGAGAAAAGACCTAGAGCAAAAGTCCCTAGTTATTCCAGAAGTCTGAACCCGGAAGAGTTGATCGACTGGATCAACGAGCTAGAAGATTATTTGGAGTATGATGAAATAGAGGACCTAGATCGGGTTAAGTTTGTGAAAATGAAGCTGAAGGGCCATGCCAGTATTTGGTGGAAAGAGGTCTAGTTGGAAAGAAATCGAAGAGGAAAAGGAAATATCGCCAAATGGGATCGCATGGTAGAGAAACTGAAGAAACTATTCATACCAGTGGACTACAAGTTAGATCTGTTAAAGAAATTGCAAAGGTTGAAGCAAGGAAGTAGATCCGTGAAAGAATATACTGAATATTTTCACAAGATAATCATCAGAACAGGCCACATAGAGGCCAATCAGGAGAAAGTAGCCCGATATCTTAATGGGTTACTGTATACACTTAAAAATGGATATCAACTAAAGCCAAGTTTTTCAACCCACTATAATCAAATGTGGATGGTTGATGAAAATCCCATTCGATGGTAGTGTGCATTGATAACCATCCCCAAAGCCTTTGTTCTAAAGGTAGGGAGGTCTCTCGAGGGAGTCTATCATTTGCTGCACCGAACAGAAATCCTTACTACGAACCTAGTGTAGTAACTAACCGAGTCAGTTTCCGAACATTGTTTCAATCACAGTGCAGGGGAGGGAAGAATCTACCCCCAAGATACTCACCATATAACTGCCAAGGATTGTTTGCTCAGGGGATCCGGTATCCACTTCCGTCACTCTGAGTACGCACCTGGAAAAGACAAAAACACGGGCGCCCTTTCGGGGGTGACACAGCTGTGTGAGTCGACGCAGTTTTAAGATGTGGGTTGTTGATTGCTATGATGACCTACTTGAGAACTAAGAGTGAGTCTGTTTGAAGTGCTTGTCATGTGTAAAACCTGTTAAAACAATTTTTGAAAAAACATTTTGGTTACACACTTGATGTTTAGCATAGGACTTTTAAAAAAAAAACAATTGTTTTTAACTTGTTTGATGTGTTTTCACTACATTAATTTAGATAAAGATCATCCAAAACACTCATTATCATATTGATCAATCTCATGTTACGAGATTGGAAATCTACAAAGTTTGTAAAGAAATCCGTTTCCAAAAGGATTAAAAAGCCAAAGAAACCTCTCAACCACAAAAAATTATTGAAGAAACAAAAATTCTTATATCAAAGTCAAAAAGTTTTACTTAAATATAGAACTTTTCTTCATAGGTATCATGATTGTGTTAGAGGTCTTTCAGATGATTATGCCATAGAGCCCTTGTATTCACAAGCTTATTTTCAAAGAAGAGCCCTTTCTCAAAGGCATAACCATAGTCAACGCATCTGTTTTAGTTATATTCCCCAACCAGCAATCGAATACTCTACTCGTCCAAATCAAATCTTACAATAGAGAACTTAGAAAACATTAGGCATCTATCACTAAATCCATCTTTTTACAAAGCCATGATCAAAACTTCATAAAGTGCAAAAATTATCATTTTCTTGATCTTTTGCTTATATTCCCATTAACAGGATTTTCATCCTTTCACTTAGGGAACAACACAAGCTATAAGATTAGAAAATTTCGTATAAGTCATAGAATTTTCATTCTATTCTGACTTTTATACATACCACATCAATTGCACTATTTCACTCTTTTGATCAAAAGTAAGTAAAATTTGGAGTAAAATCTATGCCTGTTCTCACAAGATCTCAAAAACAAATGGAAAAAGACGAGGGAGAAACTACAACTAGTAAAATGGGTGATCGAAATGAAAAAGAAGAGGAAACATTTAATCTTGATGAGATAACGGAAGAAAAGCTTCAAGAAGCAGAACAAGATCCTCAATTCCATACTCTTATGGAGAGAATCCTAGAACGTAACAAAGAAAAATATTTTCTTACATTAGCTAATCAAGGAGCTAAGTTGCCTCACACCTTTGACATAGAGGGGATTAAACAAAATCCTGAAAATCCTCCTAATGACTTTAGTGCTCTTAACCAACAGATAAAAGAATTACAAGGGCAAATAAAGGAAATGCAAGGAGGTACAACAAAGAAATATGTTTTGGAAGACATATCTCCTTATCCATTTGATAGGAGTCTTCAAATGATCCCATTTCCAAAACATTGCGAAATTCCTAAGTATGATAGGTATAATGGAAAAACTGATCCCATAGACCATGTTAGGGATTTCCGAAACATGAGTCTTGAATTCGCCTATGATGATACTTACTTGATGCGATTATTTCCATGAAGTCTAGGTGTACAATCCATGGAGTGGCTTTCAAAAATCACTCCACCTATCAAAACTTTTGAGGAGTTGATAAATCAGTTTATCTCACAATACTCCTACAATATTCAACATCAAATAACAATGCTTGATCTTTGTAAAGTAAAACAAAAAGTAGGAGAACCCTTTACTACATTTTTACAAAGATGGAGAAGATTATTTGCACGATATTCTCATCCTATTCCTGAAAAGGAAAAGATGGATATTTTTATCAATAGTCTTGATCCAAAATTAAGCTATAGGCTTAATCTTCATTGTCCTCATAACTTTGAAAAACTGATTGAAAATGCAATCACTATTGAAGGGGCTTTAGTTAAAAGGGGAGTGATAAAACTTGATAATCCAAGTACATCAAATCAAAACAACGATAAAACAAGGTTTTGGAATAGAAACAAAAATGTTGTTAATGATGGTATAGTGGATGCAAATAATTTACGAACAAGACCATCCGTTTTCAATCTATCAAGTACTCCAAGAAACAATTCACAAGGAAATACAATTCAACAAGGAAACAACAATCAACAAGGAAAAATTTCCAAGCAAGAGAACATGACCAATCAAAATACCAATCAAAATCGTGGTAATTTCAATAATAATCTTGGCAATACCCAAATATCAAATCCGTCTAGACCTTCATTCTTTTCAAATCGACGGACTTTTACTGCTTTGGGTCAATCTCTTGAATCTGCTCTCAAAGAACTTCTTGATAATAAGGTTATCACTTTACCACCACAAAGAGATTATGAGCCACGAGTTAAACCACCATCATGGAATGACTCTTATTATTGCAATTATCATCGATGTAAAGGTCATAGAACAAACAATTGTCAAGCTTTGAAAAATCTAGTACAAGATTTAATTGATAATGGTACCATTACAATTGAGGGACATCATACCAATGATGATCATCAAGCATTCAAAGATCCTTTGCCAAACTACCAAAAGGGGGAAACATCAGATACCAAAGCCAAAAGCATACATAATGTTGAAGACAATATAATCCGCCATATTTACACAGATGATAATAGGATTAATGTTATCAAAATTAAAGGAAAACAAGAATATCAACAGGTTAATGTAACAACAAGAGGTCAAGCAAAGGTTGTTTTAAAAGGAAGTTCGTCTAAAACAACTATTTCTTCTCCAACTCAATATAATCTGGTTGATCAATTGAGAACAACATCAGCTCAAATTTCTATTCTTGAACTTCTTAAAATATCCCCTATACACAAAAATATTTTAGAAGAAGCGCTTGTGAACACAACTGTTGAGACTGATCTAGATGCAAACAGATTTCAAGCCATGGTAGGACATTTGTCTTCCCCCACTTGTCTTTCATTTTTCGATAAAGATGATGCTTCTATGACACATCCACATAATTCCTCGCTCTATCTTGAAGTCATGATCCATAAACATCGAATTAGACGTGTCTTAATAGATGGAGGAGCCGGTTTTAATATTTGTACCTTAAAATTGATAAATGCCTTAGGAATTTCAGAAAATGAAATTGATTCACGAAGGAAGATAACCATTAAGGCATATGATGATGAAGAAAGAGCTTCTAAAGGATTAATATTGCTACCTATCAGAGTGAGACCTGTTGTGAAGAATACTTTTTGTCAGGTTTTAGATCGAGATCTATCTTATAACATACTTTTGGGTCGTCCGTGGATCCATGATATGCAAGCCGTACCATCAACATATCATCAATGTATCAAGTTTCCATATGATGGACAAGAAATAACTATACAAGCTGATTACAATAGTACCCAAACTTGTTCCAATCTTAGGGTGAGTCAAGATGTCTTTGTGCCACACAATAGAGAAGCTCTTGTTGTTTCTTCTTCCAATCTACAAGTCCAATTGCAAGAATTGACAAAGAATCTTGATACTAAGCTGAAGTTTAAAGACAAAGGGGTAGGTGAATATTCACTATCTCTTTCTACTTTACCTCCTTCTCCAAGATCACATGGTTTACCAAATCAAAAGATTGTGACTCCTTCTACATCTCAAACTTCCGTTCCAATCACAAAGTTTGATGGAAAATTCATTAGAGCTAATACCACTGAAGAAGAAGCTGAAGATAGGGACATCTTAAATTGGCTATACAAAGATGAAGATGAATCTCTCTTACACATTAAGTTACCTAAAGAACAATATGGTAAAGGGTACGCTATTATGCAAAAGATGGGTTATGAAGGCAATGGTCCTATAGGGAAACGAAGAGAAGGAATTGTGGAACCAATTCAGCCTATTTCAAAGCATTCAAGTGATAAAACAGGACTTGGATATGGTAAAGATAAAGAAGAACTTACTTCACAGCGGACATCATTAGTTCATAAAGGAGAATTTGTGTCAGATAAATCTCATGAATCAGTTTTCCAATTGCAAAATAGTTCAGATACTGATTCTAATGAATATGAATGGGACACCATTTATAATGATGAATTCTGGAAGGATAAACAAATTGATACTATACATAAATATGCACCTGTTCTTATACAAGGAGAAGGTTCAAGGCCTCCACTCGATTATGTTTTACAAAGCGATCATGACTCAAGTGAGGAAGAATCAGATTCTAACGAGATGGATAATCAACAGGAGAATACCATCATAGACCTTGTTTACCATGAGGATGACAACCACATCATGACTTTGACAATACAAGACCTTACTCAACCTAATGATCCTATGCCTTTAGTTTATCCAGAACTTATAGATTGGGACATTGATGCACCTATCCATATTCCTACATTCAGTAATGATGAAGATGTTATAACTTTCCTTTGTTCCTCAAATGAAGAAAACAATTGTTTCATTAAAGAATCTTATACTCATGATTTTGACAAGGAGAGTGTCAAGTCTCTTAGCTACAAAATAAATGAAATAAAAGATGGATCTATTGATGAAAACCGAAAAAAGGCAATGATAGATCAAAACAAGAGAAAAATAAAGAGCGAATCTGACAGTGAAAACCTTTCTGAGGCACTAAAGGATGAGAAACTTGACACTCTTCCCAAGTATTATCATGAAAGATCTTCTATTTTGATTGAACCAATGGAATCAATCAACATAAGTACACCAGAGCAGCCAAAAGTTTTGCAAATTGCAGCATCATTAACAGTTGAAGAAGTCCAGAAATTCATGCAATTCTTGAAGGATAATCAAATTAACTTTGCTTGGTCATATGCTGATATGCCAGGGTTAGATCCTAATTTGATAATGCATCATTTATCTATCAAACATGGGATAAAACCTGTAAAGCAAAAGCTCAGAAAGATGCATCCACATGTTGCATTATTGGTCAAAGAGAATTAAAGCTTTTAGATGTTGGATTCATTTGAACTATTGACTATGCATAATGGATTTCAAACATTGTATCTGTTTCAAAACCAGATGGAAGGATCAGATTTTGTACAAATTTCAGGGATTTAAATAAAGCATGCCCTAAAGATGATTTTCCTTTGCCTAACATAGACATGATTGTAGACTTAACTGCTGGTCATGCAATGTATTCGTGTTAATGGATGGATTCTCGAGGATAACGGATAAAAGTACCCGAGAAGATCAAGATAAAACAAAAGATTTCACATGTCCTTAGGGTACTTGTGCTAGAATGTAATGCCATTAGTTAAAAAGAATCTTTGGAGCTACTTATCAAGAGCAATGACAACTATTTTTTATGATATGATGCATACATTCATGGAAGATTATGTTGACGATTTACTTGCTAAATCTCATACACGAGATGAACACCTTGAAATCTTGTCAAAAATCTTTGTCAGAATGGAAAAATTCAATGTTCGACTGAATCCAAAGAAATGTGTCTTCGGTGTTACATCTGGAAAACTCCTAGGGTACATTGTTTTAGAAAAGGGTATAGAAGTTGATCCAGAAAAGGTACAAGCTATAATGGATATGCCTCCACCATGAAATATCAGTCAATTAAGATCCTTGCAAGGAAGATTACAGTCCATCAGAAGGTTTATAGCTCAACTGGTAGACAAAAGCTTGCCATTCACACATATATTGCATAAAAATGTTCCATTTAAATGGGATGACAAATGTGAAGCAGCATTCAATCAGATCAAGCAATATCTTACACATCCACCAGTTCTAATTCCGCCTATTCCAGGAGATCCGCTTATACTCTATATTTCAGCAACAGAAGTATCTTTGGGTGCATTGCTAGCACAAGAAGACTCTACAGGTAAAGAAAGGGCTATATATTATATCAGCAGAACCTTAACAAGACATGAGTTAAACTACAGTTTCATTGAAAAAGCTTGTCTTGCAGTAGTGTTTGCTTCTCAAAAGTGGCGACATTATATGTTGACTCATACAGTTAAGCTGATAACAAAGATAGATCCATTGAAATACCTATTAAGCAGAGCCACTTTAACATGAAGACTTGCAAAATGGGTAATGATCTTAAGTGAGTTTGATATTCACTATGTAGATCGAAAAGCGATTAAAGGACAGGTCATTGCAGATCAGTTAGCTGAAGCTCCTTTACAAGAAGACAATCCAATGCATATTGAGTTTCCTGATGCAGATGTCTTTACAGCAACAATTCAGAGACCGTGGGCATTGTACTTTGATGGATCTTATACACAATATGGCTCGGGGGCAGGGATTCTTTTTGTTACACCTGAAGGACATACCATCTCATGATCGTATCGGTTGATGTTTCCTTGCACAAATAACATAGTAGAGTATGAGGCATTACTCATAGGATTAAAGATAGCTTTGGAATGGCAGATTACAGAGCTGGAAGTTTATGGTGATTCACAAATTATCATTAATCAAATTAATGATGACTATCAAACCAAAGATGATAAGTTGCTACCATACAAAAACATGGTGGATGATTATAAGAAATATTTTGTGTCAATTAAGTTTTCACAAATATCAAGAATTGACAATAAGGTTGTAGATGCAATGGCTACCATTGATTCTTTATTACAAATATCAAAAGATCAAACCAAGTATGAATTCTTGGTGGAACAATTGTTTTCTCCTGCATATGATAATCCTGAAAACCAAGTTATATGTCATTTAACCGGTTCAGATTCACCTTTATATAGAAAAACTTATACCTATTTGAAAGATAACATCTTGCCTTTAGATTTATCCTGCAACCAAAAACGGAATTTCATACGCCAATCATCCCGTTATACCTTAATTGCCAATATCCTTTATAGACGTGGTCTTGATGGTACACTCCTTAGATGTCTTGAACGTGGCGAATCTGAAAAAGCCTTACAAGAGGTTCACGGTGGTATTTGTGGAACTCACTCAAGTGGTTTGACCTTAGCAAAGAAACTTGTCGGAATGGGATACTATTGGCCTACCATGGAGCAAGATTCTTTTACTTTTGTTAAGAAGTGTTCTAAATGCCAGATCCATGGGAATCTTATTCATGCACCTGCACAAGAATTGCAGCCTTTTATTTCAACATGGCCCTTTTCTCAGTGGGGATTAGATCTTGTTGGAAAAATACATCCTTCATCATCAAATGGTCATAAGTTTATCATCACAGCTACTGAGTATTTTATAAAATGGATTGAAGCTGTTCCTCTAACAACAGTGACTGGTAAACATATATCTTCATTTATCCTGAATTACATTATTTGTAGATATGGAATTCCTAATTCTATTGTTACTGATAATGGAAGACCTTTTAAGAATCAGGATGTTGATGAACTTTGTGAAAGATTTCATATCCAACATAGGTACTCTACACCTTATTATCCACAGGGTAATGGTCAAGCAGAAGCTTCTAACAAAACCATTTTGAAGATATTGAAGAAGACAGTAAATGATGCTGGACGTGATTGGCATGTTCAACTCAACCCAGCTTTGTGGGCATATAGAACTAGTATTCACACACCAACAGGAGCTACACCATATACTTTAGTCTATGGAGCAGAAGCGATCTTACCATTGGAAGTTGAAATACCTTCGCTTAGGGTTTCACTTTAAGGGATTGATAAGTGATGAAGACTACCGAGTTTCTCGCCTTCAAGAACTCGAACTGTTAGATGAAAGACGCCAACATGCAGCTAATCACTTGAAAGGTTATCAACAAGTCATGTCTCGTAGTTATAACCACAGAGTTAAGCCACGGGAATTTCAAGTGGGTGACTTAGTTTTGAGGGAAAATCCACGTAATCAGCAAGATAGAGAAAAGAAAGGCAAATTTGAACCTAATTGGCTTGGTCCATTTGTTATTGTAGCAGCATATGGTTCTGGAGCATATCAGTTATCCACATCAGAGGGGGACCTGTTTGAAGAGCCAATCAATAGTATTCATCTTAAGAAATTCTATGTCTAAAAAATCCTAAAAAAATCAAAAAAATCATAAAAAGTCCTGAAAAAATCAAAAAAATCATAAAAAGTCCTGAAAAAAATCAAAAAAATAAAAAAAATCCTGAAAAAGTGCAATAAAAACAAGTGGTGAAAACTTGGCAAACAAGCGCTACTTGTGATCGAAATGGGCTCCTCCATTTATTAGTTTGTCTTATTTTCACTTTAGGCATCATTCATCCACGTCTATCATCTGTAAATATCTTTCATTATCCATACCATGTGGTGGGAATATTTAGGTTTCATCATGGCTTGATGAAATTTGTACATATCTTTTATCTTTAGGTTGTGTTTACACTGGGGGCAAAACAAAGAAACATACAAGAAAGGGGCAACGAGCTTTCAAAATATCACAAGCAGACAAATAACAGCTTGACAAAACAAAACGAACATTGTCAAATCAAATCAATCACAAACATGTTTATGCCAATGAAAATCAAAAACAACATGATCCAAACAACTATCGAAGTGAGAATATCAATGATGACAACCAAATTGGATGATCTTAATCTGAATAAATGTTTGAAATGCCTTAAGCAGGATTTGAATGGTTGTTTGATTTTCTATCATATCTCTGGAGTAATTTGATGATGTACTGAACTAGAAAAGCAAGGAAGGAGTATGA
>VDFB02280512.1:0-67539 GCA_007258455.2 Sequoia sempervirens | reverse complement strand
CAGTTCTGCACATCATCCACAAACAGGTGGGCAGACAGAGGTTGTTAACAGGAGTTTGGGTAACCTTTTGAGATGTTTGGTAGGAGATAAACCCAAGGGATCAGACTTGATCTTATCACAAGAAAATTTTTTGTACAACAATTCTATCAACAGAAGCACTGGTAGATCACCGTTCTAAATTGTGTATGGAGGTAGCCCTAGAACAACCCCAAAATTTAGGGAGATGGACTAAGAGAAGAAAATAAGTGCTGAAGCCGAAGATTCTGGAGAACACATCAAGGATATACATGAGAAGGTAAGAGAACATATTAACAAGATGAATATGGAGTATAAGGCTAAGGCAGATCAGAAGAGGAGGTATAAGGAGTTTCAGATTGGTGATGAAGTGATGGTCCACTTGAGGAAATAAAGGTTTCTAGTGGGAACATATAACAAATTGAAGATGAAGTTTGGTCCCTATAAATTTTTGAAGAGGCATGATTCAGGGAATGCATATGACATAGAGTTGCCCGATGGATCCAAAATTTCCCCTGTGTTCAACATTTCAGATTTGACAGAGTATCATGAAGGTGGCGTAGAGGAAGTACCAACGATGGAACAATGTGGGATTCCAACACCTGCTTTAGAAAAGGAGGAGATTGAAGAAATCCTAGATAGTCATGTGGGAAGGAGTACCATGAACAAGCAGTATGAAGAATATCTGGTGAAATGGAAAGGAAGGCCTGTTGAAGATTCATCCTGGCTGCCTAAGGTAGAGGTCGACCGTTTGGGTTTTCCTCCACCATCTGAGACATGACGGGGTCACTTCTCAAATTACCCTAGATGTCTAATGCACGAGCATCCAGTGGTGTAAGGGCAATCTTGCATCACCCAAAAATAGTTAAATTTCAAGTTTTCTCAGTTTTTAGATGTTCTTACATTTTTGGATACCATTTTCATCATAATGAAATTCCCAATTTACGATTTTTATTTTCTATTCCTAGGTTGAAAGATATTGTAGTTTTAGTTTCCCAGATTTGCACCTGAAAATCTTCTGAGTTAGATTTGAGGCACTTAGATTTCCCGAATCAGCCCCGAAACTTTCTGAAATCGAAGTAGCAATTTTGAGCGCGTTGTTGACTTCGAGACCTTTCCAACGGTTCAAATGGTTCGCTAATCAGAGTCCCTGATCAAAAGTTATGGCACTGTGAAGTTGGCGCACTTTCTAGAAGATACAATTGCAAATGTTTTTTTCAAATTTAAACTTAAAGTTGTAATTTTTCGGCACCAAACCGCCTAAACTCAAATTTGAATGTTGTTTTGGCTCCAAAGTAAAGAGGAACTCTATTTATGGGCGGGTTTCTAATTTTTGGGTAACTTTTTGGGGACAAGCTCGCATATTCCAAAAGGGTGATTCTATAGCTTTCTGTAACTTGCATGTGTTGTAGAACTTAGGGATTCAAGATCCTCTGCATGTAAGAAGCTCCATTTTTTGAATAATAAAATTATTCTCTTGTTTCTGGGTTATTTTCTAAGTCTCAGGCTGCGCCCTCATCAATCGGTATCAGAGTGGGTTTTCTGGAGCGTGTGGACAAATCGCCGATCGTGAGGCAGTTCGCACTAGGACCGTGGTTGTGGTCGAGGTCAAGAAAGATGCCTCCAAGAGTGATCCTTGGTAGGCATGGTGGTGCTAGAGGTGGTCAAGGCGGAAAAACTATTGGTGGAAGAGATGCACTGGCAGCCCTCTAGAGACAGATTGACGCATTACAAGAGCAGTTGAGAAGAGGGTTAAACCCGAGGGAGGAAAGTGAGGATGAAGGAGAGGAAGACGGTTCAAATGTAGAAGAGGAAGAAGAAGCGATTGATCAAGACCAAATGTGGCTAATAAGGGCCATTTCAAAGATCGAGAAAAGACCTAGAGCAAAAGTCCCTAGTTATTCCAGAAGTCTGAACCCGGAAGAGTTGATCGACTGGATCAACGAGCTAGAAGATTATTTGGAGTATGATGAAATAGAGGACCTAGATCGGGTTAAGTTTGTGAAAATGAAGCTGAAGGGCCATGCCAGTATTTGGTGGAAAGAGGTCTAGTTGGAAAGAAATCGAAGAGGAAAAGGAAATATCGCCAAATGGGATCGCATGGTAGAGAAACTGAAGAAACTATTCATACCAGTGGACTACAAGTTAGATCTGTTAAAGAAATTGCAAAGGTTGAAGCAAGGAAGTAGATCCGTGAAAGAATATACTGAATATTTTCACAAGATAATCATCAGAACAGGCCACATAGAGGCCAATCAGGAGAAAGTAGCCCGATATCTTAATGGGTTACTGTATACACTTAAAAATGGATATCAACTAAAGCCAAGTTTTTCAACCCACTATAATCAAATGTGGATGGTTGATGAAAATCCCATTCGATGGTAGTGTGCATTGATAACCATCCCCAAAGCCTTTGTTCTAAAGGTAGGGAGGTCTCTCGAGGGAGTCTATCATTTGCTGCACCGAACAGAAATCCTTACTACGAACCTAGTGTAGTAACTAACCGAGTCAGTTTCCGAACATTGTTTCAATCACAGTGCAGGGGAGGGAAGAATCTACCCCCAAGATACTCACCATATAACTGCCAAGGATTGTTTGCTCAGGGGATCCGGTATCCACTTCCGTCACTCTGAGTACGCACCTGGAAAAGACAAAAATACGGGCACCCTTTCGGGGGTGACATGGCTGTGTGAGTCGACGCAGTTTTAAGATGTGGGCTGTTGATTGCTATGATGACCTACTTGAGAACTAAGAGTGAGTCTGTTTGAAGTGCTTGTCATGTGTAAACCCTGTTAAAACAATTTTTGAAAAACATTTTGGTTACACACTTGATGTTTAGCATAGGACTTAAAACAACTGTTTTAAATTTGTTTGATGTGTTTTCATTACATTAATTTAGATAAAGATCATCCAAAACACTCATTATCATATTGATCAATCTCATGTTACGAGATTGGAAATCTACAAAATTTGTAAAGTAATCCGTTTCCAAAAGGATTAACAAGCCAAAGAAACCTCTCAACCACAAGAAATTATTGAAGAAACAACAATTCTTATATCAAAGTCAAAAAGTTTTACTTAAATATACAACTTTTCTTCATAGGTATCATGATTGTGTTAGAGGTCTTTCAGATGATTATGCCATAGAGCCCTTGTATTCACAAGCTTATTTTCAAAGAAGAGCCCTTTCTCAAAGGCATAACCATAGTCAACGCATCCGGTTTAGTTATATTCCCCAACCAGCAATCGAATACTCTACTCGTCCAAATCAAATCTTACAATAGAGAACTTAGAAAACATTAGGCATCTATCACTAAATCCATCTTTTTACAAAACCATGATCAAAACTTCATAAAGTGCAAAAATTATCATTTTCTTGATCTTTTGCTTATATTCCCATTAACAGGATTTTCATCCTTTCACTTAGGGAACAACACAAGCTATAAGATTAGAAAATTTCGTATAAGTCATAGAATTTTCATTCTATTCTGACTTTTATACATACCACATCAATTGCACTATTTCACTCTTTTGATCAAAAGTAAGTAAAAATTGGAGTAAAATCTATGCCTGTTCTCACAAGATCTCAAAAACAAATGGAAAAAGACGAGGGAGAAACTACAACTAGTAAAATGGGTGATCGAAATGAAAAAGAAGAGGAAACATTTAATCTTGATGAGATAACGGAAGAAAAGCTGCAAGAAGCAGAACAAGATCCTCAATTCCATACTCTTATGGAGAGAATCCTAGAACGTAACAAAGAAAAATATTTTCTTACATTAGCTAATCAAGGAGCTAAGTTGCCTCACACCTTTGACATAGAGGGGATTAAACAAAATCCTGAAAATCCTCCTAATGACTTTAGTGCTCTTAACCAACAGATAAAAGAATTACAAGGGAAAATAAAGGAAATGCAAGGAGGTACAACAAAGAAATATGTTTTGGAAGACATATCTCCTTATCCATTTGATAGGAGTCTTCAAATGATCCCATTTCCAAAACATTGCAAAATTCCTAAGTATGATAGGTATAATGGAAAAACTGATCCCATAGACCATGTTAGGGATTTCCGAAACATGAGTCTTGAATTCACCTATGACGATACTTACTTGATGCGATTATTTCCACGAAGTCTAGGTGTACAATCCATGGAGTGGCTTTCAAAAATCACTCCACCTATAAAAACTTTTGAGGAGTTGATAAATCAGCTTATCTCACAATACTCCTACAATATTCAACATCAAATAACAATGCTTGATCTTTGTAAAGTAAAACAAAAAGTAGGAGAACCCTTTACTACATTTTTACAAAGATGGAGAAGGTTATTTGCACGATATTCTCATCCTATTCCTGAAAAGGAAAAGATGGATATTTTTATCAATAGCCTTGATCCAGAATTAAGCTATAGGCTTAACCTTCATTGTCCTCATAACTTTGAAAAATTGATTGAAAATGCAATCACTATTGAAGGGGCCTTGGTTAAAAGGGGAGTGATAAAACTTGATAATCCAAGTACATCAAATCAAAACAACGATAAAACAAGGTTTTGGAATAGAAACAAAAATGTTGTTAATGATGGTATAGTGGATGCAAATAATTTATGAACAAGACCATCCATTTTCAATCTATCAAGTGCTCCAAGAAACAATTCACAAGGAAATACAATTCAACAAGGAAACAACAATCAACAAGGACAAATTTCCAAGCAAGAGAACATGACCAATCAAAATACCAATCAAAATCGTGGTAATTTCAATAATAATCTTGGCAATACCCAAATATCAAATCCGTCTAGACCTTCATTCTTTTTAAATCGACGGACTTTTACTGCTTTGGGTCAATCTCTTGAATCTACTCTCAAGGAACTTCTTGATAATAAGGTTATTACTTTACCACCACAAAGAGATTATGAGCCACGAGTTAAACCACCATCATGGAATGACTCGTATTATTGCAATTATCATCGATGTAAAGGTCATAGAACAAACAATTGTCAAGCTTTAAAAAATCTAGTACAAGATTTAATTGACAATGGTACTATTACAATTGAGGGACATCATACCAATGATGATCATCAAGCATTCAAAGATCCTTTGCCAAACTACCAAAAGGGGGAAACATCAGATACCAAAGCCAAAAGCATACATAATGTTGAAGACAATATAATCCGCTATATTTACACAGATGATAATCGGATTAATGTTATCAAAATTAAAGGAAAACAAGAATATCAACAGGTTAATGTAACAACAAGAGGTCAAGCAAAGGTTGTTTTAAAAGGAAGTTCGTCTAAAACAACTATTTCTTCTCCAACTCAATATAATCTGGTTGATCAATTGAGAAAAACATCAGCTCAAATTTCTATTCTTGAACTTCTTAAAATATCCCCTATACACAAAAATATTTTAGAAGAAGCGCTTGTGAACACAACTGTTGATACTGATCTAGATGAAAACAGATTTCAAGCCATGGTAGGACATTTGTCTTCCCCCACTTGTCTTTCATTTTCCGATAAAGATGATGCTTCTATGACACATCCACATAATTCCTCGCTCTATCTTGAAGTCATGATCCATAAACATCGAATTAGACGTGTCTTAATAGATGGAGGAGCCGGTTTGAATGTTTGTACCTTAAAATTGATAAATGCCTTAGGAATTTCAGAAAATGAAATTGATTCACGAAGGAAGATAACCATTAAGGCATATGATGATGAAGAAAGAGCTTCTAAAGGATTAATATTGCTACCTATCAGAGTGAGACCTGTTGTGAAGAATACTTTTTGTCAGGTTTTAGATCGAGATCTATCTTATAACATACTTTTGGGTCGTCCGTGGATCCATGATATGCAAGCCGTACCATCAACATATCATCAATGTATCAAGTTTCCATATGATGGACAAGAAATAACTATACAAGCTGATTACAATAGTACCCAACCTTGTTCCAATCTTAGGGTGAGTCAAGATGTCTTTGTGCCACACAATAGAGAAGCTCTTGTTGTTTCTTCTTCCAATCTACAAGTCCAATTGCAAGAATTAACAAAGAATCTTGATACTAAGCTGAAATTTAAAGATAAAGGGATAGGTGAATATTCACTATCTCTTTCTACTTTACCTCTTTCTCCAAGATCACATGGATTACCAACTTTATCAAATCAAAAGACTGCAACTGCTTCTACATCTCAAACTTCCGTGCCAATCACAAAGTTTGATGGAAAATTCATTAGAGCTAATACCACTGAAGAAGAAGCTGAAGATAGGGACATCCTAAATTGGCTATACAAAGATGAAGATGAATCTCTTTTGCACATTAAGTTACCTAAATAACAATATGGTAAAGGGTACGCTATCATGCAAAAGATGGGTTATGAAGGCAATGGTCCTATAGGGAAACGAAGAGAAGGAATTGTGGAACCAATTCAGCCTATTTCAAAGCATTCAAGTGATAAAACAGGACTTGGATATGGTAAAGATAAAGAAGAACTTACTTCACAGCGGACATCATTAGTTCATAAAGGAGAATTTGTGTCAGATAAATCTCATGAATCAGTTTTCCAATTGCAAAATAGTTCAGATACTGATTCTAATGAATATGAATGGGACACCATTTATAATGATGAATTCTGGAAGGATAAACAAATTGATACTATACATAAATATGCACCTGTTCTTATACAAGGAGAAGGTTCAAGGCCTCCACTCGATTATGTTTTACAAAGCGATCATGACTCAAGTGAGGAAGAATCAGATTCTAACGAGATGGATAATCAACAGGAGAATACCATCATAGACCTTGTTTACCATGAGGATGACAACCACATCATGACTTTGACAATACAAGACCTTACTCAACCTAATGATCCTATGCCTTTAGTTTATCCAGAACTTATAGATTGGGACATTGATGCACCTATCCATATTCCTACATTCAGTAATGATGAAGATGTTATAACTTTCCTTTGTTCCTCAAATGAAGAAAACAATTGTTTCATTAAAGAATCTTATACTCATGATTTTGACAAGGAGAGTGTCAAGTCTCTTAGCTACAAAATAAATGAAATAAAAGATGGATCTATTGATGAAAACCGAAAAAAGGCAATGATAGATCAAAACAAGAGAAAAATAAAGAGCGAATCTGACAGTGAAAACCTTTCTGAGGCACTAAAGGATGAGAAACTTGACACTCTTCCCAAGTATTATCATGAAAGATCTTCTATTTTGATTGAACCAATGGAATCAATCAACATAAGTACACCAGAGCAGCCAAAAGTTTTGCAAATTGCAGCATCATTAACAGTTGAAGAAGTCCAGAAATTCATGCAATTCTTGAAGGATAATCAAATTAACTTTGCTTGGTCATATGCTGATATGCCAGGGTTAGATCCTAATCTGATAATGCATCATTTATCTATCAAATCTGGGACAAAGCCTGTGAAACAAAAGCTCAGAAAGATGCATCCACATGTTGCATTATTGGTCAAGGAAGAATTAAAGAAGCTTTTAGATGTTGGATTCATTCAAACTATTGACTATGCAGAATGGATTTCAAACATTGTACCTATTTCAAAGCCAGATGGAAGGATCAGAGTTTGTACAGATTTCAGGGATTTAAATAAAGCATGCCCTAAAGATGATTTTCCTTTACCTAACATAGATTTGATTGTTGACTTAACTGCTGGACATGCAATGTATTCATTAATGGATGGATTCTCAGGATACAACCAGATAAAAATTGCACTAGAAGATCAAGATAAAACAGCGTTTACATGTCCTTGGGGTACTTATTGCTAGAATGTCATGCCATTCGGGTTAAAGAATGTTGGAGCTACTTATCAAAGAGCAATGACAACTATTTTTCATGATATGATGCATACATTCATGGAAGATTATGTTGACGATTTACTTGCTAAATATCATACACGAGATGAACACCTAGAAATCTTGTCAAAAATCTTTGTCAGAATGGAAAAATTCAATGTTCGACTGAATCCAAAGAAATGTGTCTTCGGTGTTACATCTGGAAAACTCCTAGGGTACATTGTTTTAGAAAAGGGTATAGAAGTTGATCCAGAAAAGGTACAAGCTATAATGGATATGCCTCCACCATGAAATATCAGTCAATTAAGATCCTTACAAGGAAGATTACAGTCCATTAGAAGGTTTATAGCTCAACTAGCAGACAAAAGCTTTCCATTCACACATCTATTGCATAAAAATGTTCCATTTAAATGGGATGACAAATGTGAAGCAGCATTCAATCAGATTAAGCAATATCTTACACATCCACCAGTTCTAATTCCACCTATTCTAGGAGAGCCGCTTATACTCTATATTTCAGCAACAGAAGTATCTTTGGGTGCATTGCTAGCACAAGAAGACTCTACAGGTAAAGAAAGGGCTATATATTATATCAGCAGAACCTTAACAAGACATGAGTTAAACTACAGCTTCATTGAAAAAGCTTGTCTTGCAGTAGTGTTTGCTTCTCAAAAGTGGCGACATTATATGTTGACTCATACAGTTAAGCTGATAACAAAGATAGATCCATTGAAATACCTATTAAGCAGAGCCACTTTAACATGAAGACTTGCAAAATGGGTAATGATCTTAAGTGAGTTTGATATTCACTATGTAGATCGAAAAGCGATTAAAGGACAGGTCATTGCAGATCAGTTAGCTGAAGCTCCTTTACAAGAAGACAATCCAATGCATATTGAGTTTCCTGATGCAGATGTCTTTACAACAACAATTCAGAGACCGTGGGCATTGTACTTTGATGGATCTTATACACAATATGGCTCGGGGGTAGGGATTCTTTTTGTTTCACCTGAAGGACATACCATCTCATGATCGTATCGGTTGATGTTTCCTTGCACAAATAACATAGTAGAGTATGAGGCATTACTCATAGGATTAAAGATAGCTTTGGAATGGCAGATTACAGAGCTGGAAGTTTATGGTGATTCACAACTTATCATTAATCAAATTAACGATGACTATCAAACCAAAGATGATAAGTTGCTACCATACAAAAACATGGTGGATGATTATAAGAAATATTTTGTGTCAATTAAGTTTTCACAAATATCAAGAATTGACAATAAGGCTGCAGATGCAATGGCTACCATTGCTTCTTTATTACAAATATTAGAAGATCAAACCAAGTATGAATTCTTGGTGGAACAATTGTTTTCTCCTGCATATGATAATCCTGAAAACCAAGTTATATGTCATTTAACCGGTTCATATTCACCTTTATATAGCAAAACTTATACCTATTTGAAAGATAACATCTTGCCTTTAGATTTATCCCGCAACCAAAAATGGAATTTCATACGCCAATCATCCCGTTATACCTTAATTGCCAATATCCTTTATAGACGTGGTCTTGATGGTACACTCCTTAGATGTCTTGAACGTGACGAATCTAAAAAAGCCTTACAAGAGGTTCACGATGGTATTTGTGGAACTCACTCAAGTGGTTTGACCTTAGCGAAGAAACTTGTCAGAATGGGATACTATTGGCCTACCATGGAGCAAGATTCTTTTACTTTTGTTAAGAAGTGTTCTAAATGTCAGATCCATGGGAATCTTATTCATGCACCTGCACAAGAATTGCAGCCTTTTATTTCAACATGGCCTTTTTCTCAGTGGGGATTAGATCTTGTTGGTAAAATACATCCTTCATCGTCAAATGGTCATGAGTTTATCATCACAGCTACTGAGTATTTTACAAAATGGATTGAAGCTGTTCCTCTAACAACAGTGACTGGTAAACAGATATCTTCATTTATCTTGAATTACATTATTTGTAGATATGGAATTCCTAATTCTATTGTTACTGATAATGGAAGACCTTTTAAGAATCAGGATGTTGATGAACTTTGTGAAAGATTTCATATCCAACACAGGTACTCTACACCTTATTATCCACAGGGTAATGGTCAAGTAGAAGCTTCTAACAAAACCATTTTGAAGATATTGAAGAAGACAGTAAATGATGCTGGACGTGATTGGCATGTTCAACTCAACCCAGCTTTGTGGGCATATAGAACTAGTATTCGCACACCAACAGGAGCTACACCATATGCTTTAGTCTATGGAGCATAAGCGATCTTACCATTGGAAGTTGAAATACCTTCGCTTAGGGTTTCACTTAAGGGATTGATAAGTGATGAAGACTACCGAGTTTCTCGCCTTCAAGAACTCGAACTGTTAGATGAAAGACGCCAACATGCAGCTGATCACTTGAAAGGTTATCAACAAGTCATGTCTCGTAGTTATAACCACAGAGTTAAACCACGGGCATTTCAAGTGGGTGACTTAGTTTTGAAGGAAAATCCACGTAATCAGCAAGATAGAGAAAAGAAAGGCAAATTTGAACCTAATTGGCTTGGTCCATTTGTTATTATAGCAGCATATGGTTCTGGATCATATCAATTATCCACATCAGAGGGGGACCTGTTTGAAGAGCCAACCAATAGTATTCACCTTAAGAAGTTTTATGTCTAAAAAGTCCTGAAAAAATCAAAAAAATCATAAAAAGTCCTGAAAAAATCAAAAAAATCATAAAAAGTCCTGAAAAAAAAATCAAAAAAATCAAAAAAATCTTGAAAAAGTGCAATAAAAACAAGTGGTGAAAACTTGGCAACCAAGCGCTACTTGTGATCGAAATGGGCTCCTCCATTTATTAGTTTATGTCTTATTTTCACTTTAGGCATCATTCATCCACGTCTATAATCTGTAAATATCTTTCATTATCCATACCATGTAGTGGGAATCTTTGGGTTTCATCATGGCTTGATGAAATTTGTACATATCTTTTATCTTTAGGTTGTGTTTACATTGGGGGCAAAACAAAGAAACATACAAGAGAGGGGCAACGAGCTTTCAAAATATCACAAGCAGACAAATAACAGCTTGACAAAACAAAACAAACATTGTCATATCAAATCAATTACAAACATATTCATGCCAATGAGAATCGAAACAACATGATCCAAACAACTATCGAAGTGAGAATATCAATAATGATAACTAAAATTTGGATGATCTTAATCTGAAAAAATGTTTGAAATACTTTAAGCAAGAATGGAATGGTTGTTTGATTTTTTATCATATCTCTGGAGCAATTCGATGATGTACTGAACTAGAAAAGCAAGGAAGGAATATGATTTTTCTTTGTCTGCTGTTTGCGAGGAAATCATTAGTACTATGCAAATTGGTCGCGAGACATGCTCTACTATGTATCATGGATGACATTTCGGAATTTGCATGGGAAAATGATTAACTCTTGTCTGTTTATGCAAGCAATACTCAGGTCATCTCGGTTCAATTATACCTAGATGCTTGTATTAACTTGCTATATTAAAAATCATGAAAGCAATACTCAGGTCATCACTGGTGCTAACATACCCTTTGATGCTTGTATTAACTTTCAACATTTCAAAGCTCTATGATGATACAAAAAGCATGTATAAACTCTCCAAATGGCAATATTGTATGAATGTCCTGCATGGTTAGTATAGGTTGCATTCATGATAGAATTTGCATCTTGCATTTATAGATTCCTAAAAGCTGGCAAAAAAATCAAAGATTTATATCTCCTCAAATATGACTGAGTATATTTTGACGTTCACAAAACATCATACATTCATTCATTTATCATAAACATCATACATTCATTCATTTATCATAAACATCATACATTCATTCATTTATCATAAACATCATTTCATAAATTATTGCATTAGAAAATCATCTATCATAAACATCATACATTCATTCATTTATCATAAACATCATTTCATAAATTATTGCATTAGAAAATCATCTATCATAAACATCATACATTCATTTATCTCATACCATCATGTATATAAATAATCATAAATCATGAAGCTATCATATAGTACACATCATATATATATATCATGTAAAATCATCACTGCATTTCATATATTTCAAAAATGAATGTCAAAATGTACAAGGATGTCAAAATACAAATGATATAATATCATCAAAAATGTGATCATCTAACGGTGTATACAAAATGTCTCAACAAAATATCATAAAAGAGATCATATATAATGCACTAGGTAGAGCTATCCTATGATGGAGCTGGCCTAGGACCTGTACCACCTGCCCCTGATGGACCTGTATCACCTGCCCCTGATGGACCTGCTCCGCCTGACCCCGGTGGCCCTCTAGGAGGTAATGGCTGTGTCACACCCCTGCTGGTAGTACGAGAGCGATCATGAGTAGATCGTGACTGAGTGTAGCTCTCTCTCTGCTCAGCTGGGACTGCATCATGATATCTGGTGTGATAAAACTCTGCCTCTCGAGTAGCCCTCGTAACCTCTCTCATCATATCACCTGGCAAAGTGCTACCTGCCACTCTCTGTAGGCTATCTGCTAAGGCAATGGCCTGCTCACCCCGCTGTCTAGCCGCATCTCTCTCGGCAGTGATCGAAGTCACCTGACCCTGCAACTATGAAATCAAGGCCTGTGCCTGTGATAGCTGAGCCTGTAAGCTCTGTACTGTGCTCTGCAAAGAAGATATCTGACTCGCTACTGTCGGATCCACTGATGGGGATGGGTCAATATACCTCATCCGTGGTCCACCTCTGCCTGCCCTACCTCCTCTACCACCTCTCCTGCCGCCTCTCCTGCCACCCCTACCATCATCACCATCATCTCCATCTGAGTCATCATCTCCACTACCCTCCTCGTCATCACTGTCCTCTGAATCGTCATCACCCGACTCTGAGTCTCTCTATCGACGTCTCTGTCCAATGACAGGAGCGACAGCCTCATCAGGATCAAACATACGTAGAGGAGGATGCTGTAGAACATACTGCACATACTCTGGTGTCGCCCCTGCATCCAGAACATCCGCCTGGTAGTCCCACATCTGTGCACCTAAACTGATAAACTCTTCCACCGCTGCATCATAAGAGATCCGTGGGCCCCACACTGCAAGCTCTGCCTGTCGCCGTGCATAAATAGCTGAACCAACAGGCATACCCTGAGTCCGACCAAACTGTCGCAATACACGTCCAGCAAGAAATCTCTCCAAGATCCATGTGGTCCGTCCAATCAAAAATCTGGAAGTGCATACAAAAGGCATCTCCCTCGCATCCTCTGGCCATGGCTCACAATCCAAATATGGCCTCCAGCATACTGTGTCCAAACTATCTAAAAGCCGCTGCCAATACACTAGTTTGCCCAGTCTAGGCTGAGCAATAATATGTGAATATCTCCATCTGTATGCTCGACCAGCTGGTCGCTCTCCTCGAGTCAATGGACGTAACACTGCAAAATGCTCCCATGCCCATATCTGTAATAATGAACATCCGACAGCAAAACTCCGGCCTCTACCATATACAATGTGATGTAGCTTGTCATATAAGTGGGCTAGCATACAGGTACCCCATGCATATCGTGTGCCCTGCATCACCATGCTCTCTAAGACACGACCCCATCCGATCGCGAACCCCTTCGACCTATGGTCGGGGCACAACACACCTCCAATGAATCCTGCAAGTACAGCTGGTAGTGGTGGATAGGCATCTGTAATCTCACCCCATGGGATGAAGTACCCAGCAATCTGATCATCTCTGAATATCCGTCTCAAAGCAAGAGTACCTCCAGCCTCTCGTCTGTCAAAAACAACAATCTCTCCCATCACTGGGATCCGTAGGATGCGATATACGTCCTCGGGAGTCACTGTAATCTCGCCGGTCGGTAAATGAAAGGTGTTGGTGTCGCTATGCCACCTCTCTGCAAGTGCTGTCAATAGAGCCCTATTGAGGCGAACCTCGGGCATATCAAGTAATGAAGTCAAACCACAAGCATCGATCACATCTCTATCAGACTGTAATAAATGTGGAATCAATGACCATGTGCTCGGGAAAGTCTCTCGTACCTGCAAGACACCTAGTCTCTCCTGTTCACATACATCATCAAAACAACATCAATATCAAATCATCTTAACGTATCAATGAATCAATCAAATTATTTGTTTTTCATCATCATGGAACGCAAATAATCAACATCAAGTTTCTTTCTAACAACTTTAGGAGAAAACTTATCTATCCTATTTGTTTTTAACAACTTTAAAAGCAAATTTATCAGCTACTATTTGTTCTCCAACAATTTGGGAAACAAATTTATCATGTGGAACAAAAAGCGCTACAGAACTAATTGTGGGCGCTACAAAATTCCTTATCAGCGCTAAAGAAACTTTTGCGCTACAGAATCAATCAAGAGCGCTACAAAACTTATCATATGCGCTATGAAATATTTTGCGCTACAAGACATATCAAAAGCGCTGTAATATATTTCAAGTGCGCTAAGAAATCAATCGCGCTACAATACATATCATATGCGCTACGAAATAGTTCACGGGCGCTACGACATTGTATGCGCTATGGAAAATTTCAAATGCGCTACGATACGCCTTAAGGGCGCTACAGTATTAAACGCGCTATGAAAATTATTGATTGCGCTACGATAAACTTTAAGGGCGCTAAAACTCAATGTTTTTAAATTAAAACATTAAAAACGTGCGCAAAATGAAATTTTCAACAGACAGGGATTTACGAGACACATACCGGAGGTCCGTAGTGCGCTGGCCGCTGATGACGTCGGATACGCTCGAAACGGTGCAGGTGAACTGGAAGTGCCATGATTATCCACTCAGAGCTCAATATTTGCAAATTTTACTAGGTTAAAATTGAAAATGACATGGAAAATGACATTTTTAACCTATATAATGGAAAAATTGGGGCATTTTATCATATTTTCACATACCAGGGGCAATTTCTTCATCAAATTTTCATTTCATATCTTATCAGGGCAATTTCTTCATATCATAAGTTTCGAACGATAAATCGATATCTTTAAAATCATCAAAATTCAAAAATAAATAAATTAAAAAATAAAAAATAAAAAAATTCAAATATCGATTCATCGTTCGCGGGGGCATACATCTGTCAACATTTCAAATCAATATTTGGGGCAAAATTTCAAAATTCTTTGAAGTAATGCATAAAACACATCACTTCAAAGAGGGGCAAAATGTATACACTTAAAAATGGTCATATCACATTGTCTGGTAATTAATTAAATATTTTTAATATTTAATTAAAATCTTTTGATTCTATCTACATATAAATAAATTTAAATAATTTATTTATATTGTTCATGATTTCATTTCGATTAGATATTTAATCACCTTTTCATATTCATTTCTTAATTAATTAAATAAATGTTACAATTTATTTATATTAATTATCATATAATCTTAGTTTGAATATTTTATTCAAATAAAGATTAAAATATTATAATTCTTCTAAATATCATTTGTAATTAAATATTCCAAAATATTTGATTATTTCCTCTAATCTAATATTCATTTTTAAATCATTTCAAAATTCCTCCAATTCAATTCAAAAATCTATTCATAATTAAATATTTCCAAAAATATTTAATTAAATTCTTCTAAATATTTCAAAAATCTTCTAAAGTCACATCATGATTAAATATTACAAAATATTTAATTAATTCTTCTATAGTTTTCAAAAATCAAAAATCAAATATCAAAAGCAATAAATAAAATTAAATAAATTTAAATATTTATTTAATTTGGGATTTATCTTCAACTCCCGGGAAACAAACTGCCAAAACAGAAAATTAAATTTCTCTGTTTCTGTGCAGGCTTGTTCCCGTGGGTTGAAGACAAGCTTCCATTCTTCTCTCCAACCTCTCAACCTCCCCCATTTTCTTCTCCAACCTCTCAATCTCTCACCATTCAAACCTACCAGACAATTCATAGCCATAGATTCTTGCCAGCAAGGATGAAGCCTGCAAAAATCTATAAATACAGCTGCCGGGAGCTCCAAAAGATATAGAATTTAGAAGCAAGTAAATTATAGGCAAAATTGCATAGCATTAGCATTCATAGAGCATTCTCATAGCATAGAATCATAGCATAATAGCAGTAGAATCATGATACATCTCACTCACAGCCCCTGTGCATAATCACAGCCCCTGTCCATATCCGTATCAATAATTTCACTTTCATCAACATATAGAATAGTTTTCCTTTGCATACTCGTTCTGCAGCAGCCATTTGGAGAAGCTTACACAATCTGAGAGCCAAAAGCTTCAAAAGAATCTCTGTGGATAGAGAAAAATGGGACGGCACTGAAGAAGATTTTGTTTGCTTTTAATTTAGTTCAATTTCTTTAGTTTAAGGTTTCATTTAGTGTTTTATGTTTTGTTTTACATTTCAATTAAACACAAAACAAAATTAAAAAAAAATTCAGAACAAGCTTCCAAAACAAGAACCAAATCTAAACATAGACCACATACAGGGATTTGCACAAAAAATTGATGCAAAACTAACTAGAATTTAAAGCGCAATTACTAAATTTATCCCAAAAAAATAGAAAATAAATACTTTTTGATCTTTTGAGACGAAAATAATATGTAATTCTTTACTTTTTCAATATTTTTTTACTAAAATATGCATGCAATTTTGACAAATGAAAACAACCTAGGATTATACTCAAATTTCACAATGAAATAACTCAAATCTAAGCCCTAAACAAGGAAAAATCATATTTGAAACTATGAAATTTAATTCAAAATATTTGCAATTTTTCCTTTAATGTATAATGATCAAAGAATGCAAGTGCACAGTTTTGAAAATGAAAAAATTCTAAATCAACAACAATATCTTCAAATAACCTAGGTTTTGAATTAATTTTCAAAATTTATGCTATGAAAATCAGAAAATTGCAAGTGTAGGATATTTCGGCTTCACCAAAATGTGATGTAGTCCAAAAGTGATCTTAAATGCAACTAATATTAACCTCTTTTCACTTAACATCACATTTGGATATAAACCAACTAGGATTGATGATTAGCTTTTTACCACAAGGGAGATCCAATATCCTAGGGTTTATGTCCTTTTTGTGTTGTGAGTATGATAAATTTTGATGTGTGTTTTAATAATCCTATTTGACATATAACCCTAGATCTAAAAATGTAATTTATCAGATAAATAAAAATAAAAACTAACAAAATAAAGGCATATTTGAGAATGAGATACAAAAGGAACCTGTGACAATAATTTGATCCTAAATTTCAAGGACAAGGGTGTTGAGAACCCTAGATTATGATGCTTCTTTTTTTGATCTGGAAACTCCAAGATGTAGGTTACAATCTACTCTGTGTTTACTATGACTATCAAATGACAAAACTTTTAGATCTAACCTGCACACATGAAAAGAGGGGGAAAGGTTATTTTGTATAGGGGATTTCCTAAGTCAAACCTCATTTTGGTATTTCTACCTCCATGTACAATAATTAATGATGATCAAAAGGGCATACCCTAGGTCAGGCAAAGGCCAAAACAATAATAATTGATTGAAAGGATAAATGACAAATGGCATTGTTACCTTGATATGAAATCATTGATGAAGTGATGTCATTCCACAAGTTTCCACATATGTTGATTGATGGATATCTTTATTACTTGATAGACACACAAAATGTTAGTTCACAACATAATAGATTGTTGTAGCTAGCATGTGGAGGATAACTCAATCCTTCATCATAATTTGGCTTGATTGATCATAATAGCTCCTTACACATAATTTCTTTCTTCTTCCTATTGTATTACAAACATGATCTTGATTGATGAAAGTATTATAATAATGTTACTAATTCTACTCTTGAACTTTCCTTGACTGATTTTAGGATACTCAATTTTCTCAATAGTTTTTCTAGGATTAAATGGTGAAAATGACTCATATTTATACATAATTCTTTAATTTTTCACTAATCAATTACGATAGTCAATAAATAAAATTACATTTTAAAATTTTAAAATTTTGACATCGACATATTCAAAATTGGGACAAAATAGGCTAGACAAGGGTGTTGGTCACCCTAGTCCAGATCCATCCTTTTTGGGGCCTTAAACATCAATATTAAATATCAAATATTTATTTTCAATCCCGTTTTTTAATTTTCCAAAGATATTTATAAAATGGGAAAATTAAATGCATAATTAGGTCCAAACACATAGGGGGAGCTAAAACTAGTGTGAATTTTTCAAGGTGACAATTTTTGACACTACACATATTTTGGGAGACTATTTAAAAAATTACCAAGAAAAAAAAATCTACAAACCAAAATTTCTTTATATCCTTCTTACATTTAGTTCTTAGGCTATGTGATGTAGATATCTTCCTCTAATTCACCATATAATAATTTCATCTTCACATTTATCTATTGTATCTCTAAATCATTTTTTTTTGTTATATATAACTACAACATAGTGTTGAAGTGAGCAACGAAGATCTTCAATGTACAACACCAAATATCTGCCACATGCAAAAGATAGAAGAAATATTAGAATATTTTATTCCACCAAACAAGAATTATAATATGATACAAGATTCACATGTAAAATATGCAATAGATACCTTGCTTATAAAGGAAAGGTGAGAGATAGGATTAGACAAGATCATGAAAAGTGTCTTAATCCTATCACATGGGAGAATTAACTCATAACTACCTAGGAAGAACCTAAGTAAACTTAACATGTGAATAATTCCTCTAATAAGAATTAACTAGGTACAAGACTATTCACACCAAAATTCCCCTTAAGTGCAAGTTAGGGAGGAATAAACCAATGTAAGATGCAAAATATGGGTCCTAGAAACAAGGCCTGATGAGGTACCTATGTACAAAAAAAGCTCTCAAAATTTGGGAAAAGGAGAAAAATCCTTTGGGAGAAAACTCCTCTCCAAAAGAGAGAAAACATGCAAAGAAAACAAAAGAAGAAATGAAGAATCATGAAGACCCCCCAAGGACAACTTCCTTCACCTAAAGCATCGATTACAATAAAAGATAATGTGATGATGCCAAAGGTTTAGTGAAGATGTCTACAACCTGTCACTTTGTAGGCAAGTACTCCAAGCTGAGAACACCATCTTGGATGAGCTACCTGATGAAGTGCATGTGGATCTCAATATGCTTAGTATGATAATTATCCATTGAGTTGTGTGAGATATGGATGGAAGTCTAATTATCACACCAAAGAGTAGTGGGCTGGTATGGAAATCCAAACTTAGTCATCAATTGATGAAGCTACAAAACCTCTTGACTAGCCAAGACTGCCCTCGATACTTAGCCTTTGTTGATGATAATGCAATAAAATTCTTCTTCTTGTAAGACCATGCAATTGGACCAAAACCAAGGCAAGAACAAAGCCAAAAGTAGACTTTTGATCATTGACATCACTAGCACAATTTGAGTCAATGAAGCCCATAATCTAAGAAGCTCTTGATGTATAATAAATATAAAAAATTCTAGTGCTCTAAATGTACTCCAAGATATGTTTGGATGCCTTCTAATGAATCTCATGAGGTTCCTAAGAGAAGCAAGAGACAATAACAAATACAAAGAAAATACTAGGATGACCATGTGTCAAGTATAAAAGACTACCAACCAACGGTCAATACAAGGCAGGATCATCTATAGGAGTAATGAAACTAGTAGATAGTACAACAACTAATTGAAAAGGTGTGGGGGAAGGATTATCCATACCAAATATCTAAAGAAAATATAGAGCATACTTAAGCTAGAAAATAAAAATCCCCTTAGAAGATTGATGAACCTAAAGACCAAGGAAGTAATGCAAAAGACCAAGGTTGGTCATATCAAAATGCTCAATCAATGCTCACTGAGTACTCTGAATCATGGAATTGGAGCTCCCAGTGGGAATCAAATAATCCATATAGAACACAAGAATAAGAAGATCCTCTCTATGTCTTTGAGTATAAAGTTTAGGATCAAAATGAATATGGATGTACCCGAAAAAAGTCAAGAAACTATCCATATTATCATACCAAGATTGAGGGGCCTGTTTGAGACCATACAATGAATAATGAAGCATTCAAACAAGTGAAGATTCCTACACAAAACTAGGTGGTTTCTTCATATAGAACTCCTCATGAAGATCCCCATGTAAGAAAGCACTCTTCACGTCCATCTAATACATTGACCATCCTTGAGATGCAATTATAGAAAGGAAAAGAATAATATAATTCATCTTGGAAATAAGAGCAAAGGTATTGAAATAGTCAACTCCCTCAACCTGTGAAAACCCCTTTACAACAAGATGAGCCTTGTACTTGTTAGTGGAACACTAGCTATATATTTGGTATGATAAATCCACCTGCACAAAACTAACATTTTTCCCTTAATAAGAGGTACAAGATCCCAAGTATGACTCCTCATCAAAGATGAATACTCCTTAGCCATAACACTATCCCATTCAAGAATACTTGAAGCATCTAAATTTTTTTGAGGATCATCCAAAATGGTATGACTCAAAAGATTGATTCCTGAAGTCTAAGAACAAGTGAAATGAGTCTATGGAATCACCAATGAGAGGACCAACCTACTCAAGAGTAGTACAAGCCCATCTTAGCCTAGTGGGTGGATCTAGAGGTGGTGGTTCAAGACCATCATCAAAATATTCCTCAAGAAGTAAAAAATCATTAATTAAATAAGATTGAGTAAAGTAGTGATGAAGAAGTGGGATGAGGATCCATCTGATTGAAGGACTCAACAAACTAAACATCAAAATGAAAATGAACCTCTCATTCGTTAGGATCAAAAAATTTGTATGCCTTCACATCCTCACAATAACCAACAAAAATAAACTGCTGACTCTTTTTCTCCATTGATTTACATTGACCATCCAAAATTAATGCCCAAGCCTCACTACCAAATACTCTAAATAAGGATACATTAGGCTTGTGATGGGACCAAGCCTCCTCAGGAGTCATATTTTGTAATGCCTTATGAGGAATATGGTTTTGAATATAGTTGGCACAATTGATAGCTTCAACCCAAAACATAGGAGCCATATACCAAGATTGAATCATACAATTGGTCATCTCATGTAAAGTCTTATTCTTCCTCTTGACCACACCATTCTATTGAGAAGTGTAAGGAACCATGTGTTGATGAAGAACACCATGCTCACTGCAAAAACCCTAAAATGCTTGATTAACATACTTCCCCCATTATCTATGCATATCCATTAAAGAGAAAAAATTTCATCTTCTCCACAAATTCCTTGAAGGTCTTGAAGATGGTGAGAACCTCACTCTTGTAATTTAAAAAGTAGACCCATGTGTGACATGAAAAATCATCAATAAAAGCGAGCAAATACTTAGCCCTCGAAAAAAGAGTTGGAAATGACATGAGATTGCTATGAACCAGCTCAAGGGGTGTGGTTGCACATGTGGCTTGACCCTTAGGAAAAGGATCTTGATGTTGTTTTCCAAGAATACAACCTCGAAAAACACCATTTATGCAAGAGATCTTAGGAAGACCAACCACTAAGTTATGTTTGTGCATCTACTGAAGATACCTATAGTTCAAGTGCCCAATTCTTTCATGCCAAAGTTTTCTCACTGAATCAACATGAGAAATAAAAGATGAACTCATTGAAGACTCAAAGCCATAAAATTGATATAAATGGTTCTCATGATCAACTATCACTATAGCTCAACAACCTTCTTAGGATCCTATAACTTTCAAATAATCACATTCTATGGAGTAAAATCAACAGTCTTTCCATCACCAGAATGATAAATCTTATATATGGAAAGTAGATTTGTTAAAATATTAGGAACAAGAATAAAATCCTAAATGCAACTTCTATCCCCAAACTAGAATCTATGAAGATTTCCCAACTATAATCTAAGAAGTAGAAGTATGAGCAATGGAATCAAGATCTTGTGAATTGGTCATGTGATGTGATGCACCTGAATCAAGAATCTAACTATCAGTACATGAATGCAAGGCATGAGCTGAAATAACTTTCCATTTTCATATGGAAGAAGACTTAGGCACTGAAATATTATGTCTCCTCATAAATTCATCTAAGGCCTCTAGTCTCTTGGAATAATGAGACTCATCATGCCCAATTTTTCCATAAAATGAACAAGGTTATCCTTTCTTTTTCTTAGACTTGGAGGATTCTTCCTCCAAAGGTAGGAGTAAGAGTGGAATTTCGAGTATTTTTTTTCTTCAATTTTGAGGGAGACTCACTACCTATAGGATTTTTTTTCTTAGGCTTCCTCTTATTCTTTCCTTTACCCTTAGAAGATTGAGCCATTAGAGATTGTCTCTTAGGAATAGAAAGTGTGCATCCATTTGAATTAGCTTGGCCTGCTCCCTAGTAAGATGCTCATAAAACAACTCAAAAGAAGGCATCTTGTATTTGGTCCCCATGACATCCATAATAGAATATGAAGTAGAAGAAAACACTTGATAAGGGCCTCTTAACCTAGATAGAATCAAGAAGATGCATGCATCATTAGATTTATCATGCCCACATCCTTTTAGTTGTGACAAAATCATTTTGAATTGTGAAAAGAAATCTTGAATAGTAGGAAATGCATCTGGAAAAAGATTTTAGATCTGCTTCAAACTACAAGATTTTAAATTGATTGACTTGACCATATAGATCTTCAAGTTTATCCCAAACATCCTTAGGTGTTTTACACTTTGTAATATGAAACAACAAATTATCATATAGATGTAAGCCTACGAGCCCTTTTTCTTTATACATTTTTTTCTATGAGTAAATTTATCAAATTCCCTTGTGAATTTAGGTTGTTGTTCATCTAAAAATTTCCATAAACCCTTTGAGTGTAGTAATTGGGTAATTTTTAACTTTCATAAATGATAATTTTATGGAGTGAGTAACTCAATTTGCCTTAGATCTTCCATGTTGGATAAAAAACCCAAGAGAAAGAAGACAATTGGGCACTTAAATTGTGCCTTACACCCCCCAGAATATATTAAAACTCAATTTACAACTCCCCAACAAATTACAATGAAGAAATTTTGAATTTTTTACAAGTGACAATCTCAAATCAACCGTTTATAACAAATGGCAATTTTTATAATTTAAAAAAATGGCTTGTTAAATCAAAAACAAAGGTTACAATCAAATTCCTTATGATTTTTTGAGAAATTTAAAAAAAAAAACCAAATTTTGACTTTGTATGCAAAAGTTATGCTAGTTGTAAGTAATAAATGCAAATGTACCTTTGGGCAAGTAAAATTGGAAAAAAATTGCAAAATCAACAAAAATCACTGTTAGAAAATAATGCAACATACCCACATAATCCATTTCCTACATAACCCCAAGAGAGAAATGAATGCTTGCAAGTAACCATAACGCATAGATCAAATTAGACAAACCACAAGATAACACAAGATATATCTTGGGAAAACCCTCAAGAGGGAAAAACCTAGCCTCCAAAGGCATCCATACTCCATCTATTATTCAACAAAACAATACATGCACTTACAAGAGTTACCATGAATACTTTTGAAGCATCAAGCCTCTCCAAGACACCCTCCATGTGTCCAAGAATGAATCCACACATCCCATGCCATGCTTCACATATGCACTCCTCAAAAAGACTCAATAATGACAACCCACTCACCCAATGAACCTTAACCACTAAACATGTGCTTGCTTTTATAGACTCAATCTCACACAAATAAAATCAAGTAGTAACCATATACCACAAAACCATGTGAATACAAAACCACTAACCCCTCATTTAATATTGGGTACTAAGTTTTCACTCTATTAAATATTTCCCTAATATTAAATTATTATCCCATGTCTTGTACACATTAAATAATAATCTAATGTTACAATACAACATAAAGTGGTCTCCAAATAATTACCCATTGTAATTAACCACACCTCATAGGTGCATCACAACTAAATAATTATTTAATTGCAACAATATAATATAAGATTTTATGCAATGGTGTACAACACCATATCTCAACATTCTCCCACTTTTTGTATACATTGCATAAGGGATCAATCAATGAAATACATCATCACAAACATACATGTAACCACATGAATCTCCAACATGCTCTCATGCTCCATCAAGATACTTGCAAGAAAATCAAAGTGACCACCATCTCAAGCAAGAACTCCTCTCATTCTCCAATGTGCCACCTATGGAAGAAAAGGAACATGCCAAGGTGAAGATGCACCAATCCAAGAACACAACAATCAAATCCAAGTGATAACAAAGGCTCCAAACAAGATGATGTCCTAGGTGAAAAACCCACATGATCAAAAATAACATCCACAACAAATGCTAATACATCCAACCATCCATACCTCCTAGGTATCAACAACATTAGTAAACTCATGCCAACAACATATGCAA
This sequence comes from Sequoia sempervirens, assembly GCA_007258455.2. Classification (NCBI taxonomy): domain Eukaryota; kingdom Viridiplantae; phylum Streptophyta; class Pinopsida; order Cupressales; family Cupressaceae; genus Sequoia; species Sequoia sempervirens. Next base: position 43,214 of record VDFB02280512.1, on the reverse strand, counting down.
CCCATACACCATATTCACAAGCTCCCTGTATCAAACCTGTCAATGAAGAACATACATATCTAGGAACTCCCACTGCATGGGTAATGTCAAATCATATCAAGTCTACCAATCAACACTATACCAAGGAGTGATAAAGATCAAAACATGAAGTACCAAGAACAATCACAATGATCTGCACATTCAACACCAACAATTGCATACTCTCTCAAAACATGTCACCACAATCCCTCCAAGTCATATGAACATGAACCTCAAAAGAAGGAAAGATAAAATGAAGAGAGAATACCTGTAAACCATAACATGTCCTTCTACCAACACCTCAAATTGCAACGTTGTTTTAAGTATGATCTCCTAACAACCCCAAATGAGAAGCATCAACAACACCCAAAACAACATTCAATCTCTTAAATCAAACAAACACATGAATCATGTAAAAGCCAACATGGATGTAAGCCTCTCTAACCAAGAAGCTTAAACTCAACATTGATTCTCATATCAAGAAATCAGCCCTATAACCATCTCCTAAACTTCTCACCAATGAATGGTAATATAAACTCAAATACACAAGGAGATAATCATGCTAAACATCCCTGAAAATGAATCTTTTAGAACTAACTACATAGCTCAAGATCTATATCCATGAAAGATAAAGAAATATAAAATCATGCTAAATAATCCTCAAATGAGTCTCCAAAAATTAATAACCATGACTCAAATAATTCCCATGAGAAATCAAAGCATGAACCATAATCACATCAAAATAGGATTGAAAATACCTATTAGATGATAAACTATCGAGTAGACCAAGAGTGGGGAATGTGAATGCTCCTCTAGAATAACCAAGTCATTATGACTCACTCCAAGAATAATCTCCTCTATCGGTTCATCATGAACTCATGTCCATATCTGGGTGAAGGCTCTTTAGACTCCATGTTGATACCTCCAAAGAGTAATCATCTCAAGAAAGTGTCTCTAATCATAAGAGAAATCTAGCCTCACCCATGTCTCCAAGTATCCATGAGCATCTCCAAAATGATCAATCTATTCCGAGCTCCAAATGCAACACCACACCATCATGTAGATCCCAAGAAAATGACCAATATACTCAATACCAAGAGAACCAACAAGATCAATGTTAATGCTCCAACTATAGAATCAAGAACCCAACATGACATCATGATCTAACCATATCCTCCTAGGAGATCATATGCAACAATGCTTACATCCTAGTCTCAAGAGAATATGCATTATGCCAAAACTCTAAACTAGTATAAAGAGTAAACCATGACATAATACCAATCACACTCTAAACCAAGAAATGAAATCCCAAATCATATGAAGATAACCATATCCAATGATGAATCTATGTCACTACCAATAACTCCCACTAAACCATGATATCAAGCTACACATGCAATCATGATAACCATCTCCACAATGAAGATCATCCAAGTCCAAACACGTAACTAAAATTCTAATAATACCAAGTAGAACCAAGATCTCAAAGTGGTGCAGGAGGACCCATGAAGATCCATGCCTCCAAGAGGAAAATATGGTCAATATTTTTGTTTTTGTATTTATTGGTTGTAATAAGGTGCTAAGAGACCATATTTCATGTTTTCAATGTGTTAGGAAAAGTCTTAGGTGGTCAAGTTGTCCATTGTGTTCAAATTGTTAAAGTTGCACAATTGTTGCATTATTGCAAAGCAACTTTTCCAAATTGTTGTCAAAAAGTGTCAAAGTGGGTATTTGTTAACTCATAATAAAAAAATGAGTTGGTAACTGTTGCAACAGGCTTGAGAAGGCATAAAAATCTTTAATTCATCATTGTATTGGTTGGCTTGAAGTTTTGGACAAATAAAACTCTGATTTTCTAAAGTTTTCCAACATTTTTTTGATGTTTTCTTTGTTGTACAGATCTTGTATGGAGCATTAATGGATTGAGAACCCTGGGGAATGAAATACCTATGAGTCTTCTTTTAAATCCATTTTTTTTCATTCAATTTGGCAGAGAAATCAAGGAGAATCATCAATTTTTCATCAAATTGGCAAAACCCTAGATTAGGGCTGACAATGAGAAGGAAAAATGCATTTCTCCTCCATCCACTAGTGAAATATCTCAAGACTTGGTGGGATGGAATGTATAATAGTTCTCTAGATGATTCCAAACTTACAGGCCCCAAGGAGGAGGTAAACACGTGCTAATTTGTTGTTTTAGGCCTATTTTCACCATGTATTAGGAAAAATGAGTGAAGATTAAGTGTTTTAATGTTGATGGAGTGTGTGGAAGGGTGGTTTGAGTGTTGTAAGAGGTTTTTGGAGGTATTCAAACCATTTCAAGCTTAGGAAAGCCTTTGGTCATTTGTTGAGACCCATTTGAACCTTGCCCTAGATGATCTCTAGGCCTAATTTGTGAAACAAGCCTAATTATTGCAAGGACAGTCAGATTTTGAATGACACTTTCCAAAACAACCCTAGTTTGTTTCTTGGTATGTTGTGTAGGCACATAATGGGTATTCAAATATATCCTTACTTTCTTGAGATCACACCTACATTGGGAGTTGTGCCTAGTTTTGCCTGGGAGGAATGATACTAGGATTAACCCTTGTTTGTGAAGGAAGTGTGAGTGGAATGGAAACCCTAAGTTTCTAATTGTCTTTTTTGGTTTTGACATGCCATTTTCAAAGGTTACAAGGTGTTCTATAGGTTGGATAGAGGTTATGTTGTGGGAATCCACATTTGACACTGTGTAGGCTTGATTTGGTGCATGCCTTGTGCGATAGGAGTCTTGATTTGGAGAATAGTGACTCTAGGGTTTGATAGATGATCAAGTTGAGTTAAATTAATGTTGAATGAGTCCTTAAATGGGTATTGGAGTGATTGGAATTGTTTTAGGATCATGTTGGTAACCCTAGGATTATTCTATGCTTGCAAACCATGTTGTTTTCAACAGAGTCCATGAACCACCAAATCAAAGTTACTATCCTATGCATTTGAGACCTTGATTGATTCCCTAGCCTCTGAATCATAAATCCAAGAAGATACAACCACCATAAAACAATCAAGAACCAATTCTACACCACCAAATCATCACTTTCAAAATCTCCCATTGAAACGTGTCACCAATGAAATAACCAAGCTATAATGACATCATGATAAAACCACATGCTACAAGTCCCAACAACTGACTAATCAAGTACTCTAACCATCCATCCTCTCATCACAAAGCAACATACCAATGCAAAAATGACCACAAACAAGGCCAACTAACAAAGTCTGCACTAATAATAAACAATCTCATGGATATAGACAGTCCACACCGAGTCATCCCACTACAACCAATGAGTTGCTCATACACAAGGATTACATAACTCGTAGATCCAAACACTGAAACATGAAAACTCATCATCACATTAATAACCTGCAAATCGAGATATCAAAGAAGATGATATTGTAGACATCAAGAATCAAACACCAAATCAACCATAGATCTAATTTTCCAAACATCCACAAATAAGTAACCATAGTCAAGGAACCATACAAGCATCTAGGAGATAAGAACAACCTCATAACATCAAACCATATTACCACCAAACAACTACATACATGATCATGCCATGCCAATTCTCAAATGTACCTGCATATCCATGACAACATAATCATAGCCAATGTTGTACCTCCACTTAACTATCACCCATATGAAACTCCAAGCCTCCACTCATGTCAACCCATGTACTTAAAATTGAAGACAACCTATGTACCTTCCACCATCAAATTCCAACTCCAAAGAGCACCTGTAAACTTGTACCATGAAGCACCAAACTGATAATCAGTTGTACCATCATAAATATCATATAAAAATATGTACTCCCTCAAAGTTTTTCCTCTTGAATCATCCAAATGCACATGTAATCACACCCCAAATCTCATACTCTTAAAAGTGATCAAACAAGTACAAACATCATCCTACACCATAAACTAAAAATATGATTGATCCACTATGTAGTACATTGCACTTTCTCTCTAATGCCTATTCAAAATTAAAAATCTGATTTCATATGTAAAAGCTATGCTCAAAATCATGTACAAGAGAACATCTAGCTTTCAAGCTCCAAAAATTGATCAAACTAGAAAAATAATTGAACCAAACCTATACCACTATGTAATTCTTAGAGCCACCTTTCCAACAAGTATAAGATGTCAAAAATCCGACCTCTTGGGTGAAATTTATGCCCCATAAAAAAATTACATAATTTGGGCATATAGGAAAAAATTGTGGTTGGTAGGTGGCTAAGTGGTGGCCTACTGGTGGTGGTGGTGCCACCCACCTATAACTTGTTGGAAATATTGATGAAAAATGAACGCAAATGAAGTTGTAGTCTTCAAAGGATCAAACCATGAAAGAAACCATCCACAATAAAGTGTTGCAACATGAGCACGAAGATAGATGATAAATGATTGATCAAATGATGATCTATTGATTTGATATCTATAATTTCTAAAATATCTAAGATACATGAGATATCATGAGATAATATACAAATGTACAAGCACCTTGTTTATATAGGCAAGGTGAGAGGAGGTAGAATAACTATCTTGTATTCAAACTTTAAATGCCTAATGCATAATTTTAAATACATAAGTGAAATATTAAATGCCTCAATAACTATAAGCTAATTAATGAGACATGGTCCCATTCTAAGTAGTTTCTAGAAATGACACCTAGGAAACTTAACTCCTAAGTAAACTTATAATAATGTGAATAGGTCCTCACTAATAACTAGTTAGGAAATAACCCCATTCACACCAACATAGCCAGACCTGATCATTGCAGAAATTTTGGTTAAATTTTTATTTTTAAATGACAAACTTTAAAATATCTTAAATTTCTTTTATAAATGTTGGTGGAGATATTTAAAGTCTGAGGGCTTGTGGCTGGTCCCCCAGTTGACTGGAGGCCTGACTATAGGGGCTAATCCCCTCCGATGGTTGGGACCCACTGATGGTGAGGCTAGAGCTAACAACCCCTGCCATGGTGTATGCCTAGCAGGGTTGTCTATACCCTTAGCTACGAGGGTTTGTGGACCCCCACCTACAACTTTTATTTATTTTTAAATCCTTTTTCAATTTAACTTTCAATTAAATTCAATATTGCAAGGATTTTAATTTCTACAACATATATATATATATATAATTTTCCTGTAGGAAAATGACGACTGTATAGTCGTACGAATGAAGGGCCTATGGCTAAATTTTTTTTTGCTTTTTTTTTTGCATTTTCCAAAATAGGAAATTTTTTATATGAATCTTTGTTTCTCAACCATCTTGGATCCAATGGTGAGGTCAGTTTTGTCTCATGAGGTCATCCATGAAATTTCCTCTACAAAACCCTCATATGAAAGCACAATCCAAGAAACCCTTTTGACCATAATTTTGCATACCTCATATATGTAATAAACCTAATAAATATTGACAACCCAAAATCCCAAATCTACATAATAACACCTACAACATGTGTTCCACACCTTGTAATGCCTCAAATATAACTTGCATTACCATGGATTCAAATTTTCACCAAATCTACTCAAACAAGGTTTAAAACAAAAACTTGGAAGCTCACACCTATCATCAACCATGAAAGCTCTAATATCACGTTTTAGGAAATAATGTAACATACCCACATAATTAATCCATTTCCTACATAACCCCAAGAGAGAAAAGCATGCATGCAAGTAACCATAGCTCATATATCAAAATAGACAATCCATAAGATAACACAAGATATACCCTGGGAAAACCTTCAAGATGGAAAAAAACCTAGCCTCCAAAAGCATCCATACTCCATCTATTATTCAGAAAATAAATAATGCATGCACTTACAAGAGTTACCATGAATACTTATAAAGCATCAAGCCTATCCAATGCATCCTCCATGTTTCCAAGCATGAATCCACACATCCCATGCCATGCTTGACATATTCACTCCTTAGAAAGTCTCAATAATGACAGCCTACTCTCCTAGCCAACCTTAACCACTAAACATGTCTTGATTTTATAAACTCAAGCTCACACAAATAAAACCAAGTGGTAAGATAAAACCATGTACCACAAAACCACTAACCCCTTATTTAGTATTGGGTACTAAGTTTTCACTTTATTAAATATTTCCCCAATATTAAATTATTATCCCATATCTCACACACATTAAATAATAATCCAATGGCACAATACAACATAAAGTGGTCCCCCAAATAATTACCTAGTGTGATTAACCACACCTCCTAGGTCTATCACAACTAAATAATTATTTAATTTAAATATTATAATATAGCATTTTATGCAATGGTGTACAACACCATATCCGAAAAAATCACCTACACCATAGTGAAGTTCATTGAACCACCTTTCCAATGATATCTCGTTCATAAAAAAATGACACCTTGGTGAAAAGTTGAGAAAGTTTTTTAAAATGCCTATTTTAGGCCAAAAAATAGAGCCCTGGTGGCTCCCCAAGTGGCACTATTGGCGATGAAGAACACTAGGAAATGAGTGGGTGGTTCCATGATGGCAAGGAGTGGAATTCTGTGAAATTCCTGTCATTGTTATCAAATAACTGGTAGCGAGTAAATTTGACCATTGCAGATAATGTTTATCATGGTTTGTATGGTTGCTAGCTAGCAGCTCATAAGCTACAACAACTAAAGCTACTAGTGACGACTCTATAAATCCCATGGAGGCTTTAAGCTTGCAAGTGCTTAGTGCTTAGCTAGTGCTTAATTGCTTGCAACACATAATTTTCTTTTAAAAATTTTGAAAAAAATAAATCGTATGAAATTAAAAAATTTATGGCCTACACCAAGGGGGTCGTAAGGCTCCCTAGGATTTTTTTTGCCTCAGTAGGTTCCAACACAAAATATGGGCATATTATATGTCAAAATTTGTATTCTCAACCTCCCAAATTCAATGCCGAGGTCCTTTTTGGCCGAAAATACTCCTATAAAACCTATTTGCTAGATTTGAGCTTCAAACCCTTGTTTTCCAAAGTTTCAAATGGTAACCAAATTCAATGAAACAAAATCCAAATATGATTTTCTTTAGCCTCCTAGATTTAATGGGATAGCCAAAAATACTACCACTATAGCCAAAAGAGCTACATTCACCAGATCTCACCAAAAATTGTACATGCAATATAGGATTAACAAATCTTTGCAAATCAATTCTGATTCTGTAGATCATATTAAAACACAAGAGAAGAGCATAGGGGAATTTACAAGATGATAAAAGAAACTCAAATCACAATAAAAAACTTGATGGTATAAATTTTCTAATAAAAAAGGAAGGGGATTTCCATATTTAAAGCTCTAATACCATATTGAAGTGAGCAACCAAGATCTTCAATCTGTAGCACCAAATAATCTCCACATGCAAAAGAGAGAAGCAACAATAGAAGATGTTATTCCACAAAACAAGAATTAAAATCTGTTACAAGATTCACAACATGTAAAATATGCAAGAGATCCCTTGCTTATAAAGGCAAGGTGAGAGATAGGATTAGAAAAGATCATGAAAAGTGTCTTAATCCTATCACATGAGACAACTAACTCATAAATACCTAGGACACAAGCATTAAATGAAATACAAAGAGATAAGATGTGATAAGTTCTTATTTAAACAACTAAGACTTATAGACAGACACCTAGGACTTAAGTAAACTTAACATGTGAATAAGTCCCCTAATAAGAATTAACCAGGTACAAGACTATTCATGCCAACACATAGTATATGTAAACATAAGAACTAGGGAATTATCTCACCAATCTCTATCCCTCAAATTTCCAAAAATATTCTTTTATAAACAACCTTGTCTCAAAATTTTTATTAGTTCCATCTAAACCTTGAATCTTATTTTTAAAGTTCCATATACATACAATATTTTTCTTCCCTATACAATGGTACCAAGTAATGTGTATCATTCTTCCTGAACACAACCATCTTATCATCTAAACAAAAATTCTAAGAATAAGAATAACCCATATGAATTTCCTCCTTTATAGTTCTAGGATCATTGGTATTATTAATTAAATAAAATATATCTACAATTAGGATTATACCTATCTAGTTGTCATTTATACCAAGTGGACCTCTTCAAGAGTTAAAGTGGAGGTTGAAACTCCCCTGTAAAACCATTTTAAATGTATAATCTCTCTTCCACTTTAGTTATTTCATGCTATTTTATTTAAGTTTCTTAGTCTTTGAGGGTAGTTGAAGCACTTTCTTGTCATCCACTTCTAGCTACAATACTATGGGAGAATGCTTAATCTCTAAAAATAACACTTCTATTGTACAAACCGCTCTTTTCCAAAGAGCCCCAAAGCTTTTATCCTTTCACTTTGACATCATAGCCAATGAAGATACATTTCATTCCATTATTATCAAACTTTTATTTCTTCTCCCTAGGCACATGTTGATGCAGGAGCATCCATGGTGTACTGGCAATCTTGTGTCTCCAAAAATATTTTATTTTATTTTATTTTTCTTTGTTGGATTTCAATAAGGGCCAAGGTTGTGAGGAGTCACAGGGATTCAAGTTTTCCTAACCTATGTCGTGGGGTTCTAGATTTTTGAAACCTTTTGACTTAGTGATCTCTTTGTTGTACCCATGTCGTGGGTTTTCAAAACTTTGCAACCTCCGACAAGAGGTTCTAAAGTTTGGATTTTTGGCAACTTAATGATAGGTGTATAATGGGACTCGACATGATGGTGACGATGACAGATTATGATGAAGGCTGACAAGTGACAAAAAGTGATTGCTCAATCTATCAACTCACATCGTTGTTGAGTTGTGTGGTAGTGATGTGGATGACAAATGGAAACAACCTGCATACCCCGCAAGGTTTGTGTGGGCCTGTTGTTTGAGCTCATGATGTGTGTAGACTTTGGACACATGTCTTGGTGGACCCCACATATGGCAAGCGGTGTATGAAGGACAAGATCAAAGGGAGGAGATTTAAATGACCACTTATCGGGCGGTCATGATTTAAAGTTGTGACTATGAATGGAAAGTGCAAGACAAGACACAAAAAAAGATGATCGACAACCATAATTCAAAGATAGAAATCTAAAACTGCTATGAAAGTGTGAATAAGGGTTTCTATTGGTAACCAACATAGCAATGAGAATTAAATACTCTATCTATTTAAACAACACTTGTAATGAGATGTGATGCATAAAGTAGTGGTTCATATGATTATAGAGACAAGAATCGAGATCAGATCAAATGGACAGTTGAATGCATTGATTACGTATCCGATATTAGGTTTTTCAAGAAGAGTATGAAAGAAAATTCTCTGCGCCAGAATTAAAGGTGGTGTGGCTTGATGCAAGATAGGGGAATATCTAGTAGACTCTATCAGACATGAAGAGGAGAGCTTGAGAGGATGCGTGGCTAAAGGAGGGAAGATTAGCATACCCAGAGGCTACCAAAAATAGCACGAGAATGTTGCTGACGAGTTTGTTGTAGGTGTTGCATGTAAGATTGCAGAGGATCCCATGAGCTTCAAATATTTATAATCTTTTGTATCTTTGAAGTTAATACAAGTTATAGGTTTTCTCTTCCCGGTTTCTATTCATATTATGTATTTGCAGCCTTTCCTTGTTGTATTTTGTGAGGTTTTGTGATCTTATTTGAAGGGGAGAGTATCCTTTTCACATCACATGCATATATGCCTCACAACTAAAATTGTGAAGATTCCATAATGAAGATTTTTTTCCCATCCATGCCTCCATATGAGTTTTATCAACAAGAATTGATGTATGAGACTTATTAATCAAATAATAAGTCATAGGTACTAATTTTTCCCAAAAAAAATTCCAATCCATCTAAACACTAACGATACTCATATTCCTCTCCATCAATGTCATATTCATTATTTTTGTAACTCCATTATATTAAAAGGTATATCAATTTTTGTTATGCATATCAATCTCGTGCTCCTTAAAGAATTTGTCAAAACATATGGAATACAAATTTATCTATCCTAAGATCTTAATATTCCTACTAGTTTAGTTTTTTATGAAATCCTTAATTCCTTAAACCTTTAAAGCAACTAAAGACTTTAAATTTACATCGATAAGAAAATGCACCCATGCCCTTTTATAAATATTGTCTATAAAACATACATAGTAAAGGGGCTTAGAAATTTAAGGAAAATTAATAGGACCAAATATATAATAAATAAATTTTAACACCTTAGAAGAATTGTGAGAGCTAAAATAAAAATGAACATGTTTCTATTTTCCATATACATGTTATTTGAGGTATGAAGGTAGGACTAAACAACTAACTAACCCTCCAAAGATGGGACACTTGTGAGATTACTTGACAAGTGTGTGACAAAGTGCCAATAGGTGTCTCAAGTAATGAGGATAAATGTATCAATACTATGAAGTAAGAAAAAATAAAAATAAATCCAAGTAAACTTAATCCATGAGTGTGAATAGGTCAATCCTAGAAAGGTGATTATCTAACTAGGTAAATATTGACTCTATTTACACTAACAACCCCCCTTAAGTGCAACTTATGGAGTAATGTATGCATGATGATGAGTCTCGACTACTAGACCATGTTAGGTACGTTACTCATTGACAAATTTCTCATAAGGTCGACCAAAGGATAAAAATCCCAAAGGGAAATTAAAAACTTGTCCAAAAGAGATATTTTAGGAGAGTAAATGATGCTTTCATAATTCACATTGTTAGAGAGCTCCAATATGACATAAGAGTAAGAATATCTCTAGAAGTTACACAATTGGTCAATATTTATGGGAGCTATTTTTTTTAATTTCCAATATTTATTTATATCAAAATTTAAGGCTTTGATAGATTCTCATATAAATTACTAAAGCATGTAAGTGACAAGTTTTACATCATTGAAATATGTCAGCAAATTATGAATTGAATAGATGTAAACAATGGAAAAAGCTAGGAATCCCCTACCCAATTAGACTCATACACTACAAATGTAGATAATCTTCTGATGTGCTAAACATTAAAAGAACCTTGGTAAAATTCACTGTGTTCCCACACCATGAGGGTTCCCTTTTATAGTAAATATTATGTCAAAAATAATCTAAATTGAAGATTACTAGGAAAATTGTGAGAATGATTATCAAGTCAAGAAAAGAGACTGCATGAGGCTAACACTGGGTAAACCCACAAAACTGGTTTACAATTCCAATGAGGAAGGAAAATTACAAAAAATGTCCCCATGCAAAAAAAAATGGTTTTTGGGGGTTTGAACGAACATTTGGTTCAAGCGAACCCTCTTCAAGCAAACCCATTAAATGTTGGGTCCCAAATTTTCTGGGAAAAAAAGCAAAGGAAAGAGTTGTGGAAAGGGGGTTCGCTCGAACACTGGTTCGAGTGAACCTTGGTTCAAGTGAATCTCCAAGGGGGGTTCGCTTAACCCAGGGTTTGCTCGAACACCCCTTTTCCTCCCTTCTCCCCCTTTGGCACCAAAAAACTCCAATTTTTTTTCCTTCGAAGCTTGAGTTGAGGATGAAAATGGAGGACACTTCATAGACCCAACTAGATGATGGTATTCCTTAGAATGAGCTATCCAATGAATATAATTTTAATATGTTTTGGTTTTATTATGTATTTGTTTTCTTAGTTTGATTAAACATAGGTTTTTCACTAAAAATCAAGCTCTCTGTTCTACACATGTGGAAAAATAGTAGATTATCAATTTTTTTTTTTTGAAAAATATTAGTGCACTAGATATTGATGTTCTTGATCCAACAAAAAAAAAATGAATTTGATACATACAAAAAAAGTTATGTTGTATATGGTCCGCCTATGTCTGAATTATAATTGGTTTGACTTCGAAACTTGATTAAGAAAAAAATATTCAATAAAACACTATGAAGCTAATTGGAAGTAGTAGATATCATAGTTACAAATCTAAATTCGAAAAAAATAGAATTTTATCCTTCATGGAAAAAAGTTATGTTGTATAAAGTGAGCATCACTCCTTAAAAATGGTGTTTACTGAAAAAAGCTAGTTTTCGAAGGAGATGAAAAAGAAGTGCAATCTGATTCCAAAATTTTTGAAAAAAATATATTTAGAATCTACAAAAAAAATGTCACAAATCACTAGTTTGCATCATCTTCAAATTCCTCACGGTTTAGCTACTATAGGTGCCTGAAAATGAAGATTTAGTTAGAAAAAACTAGTTCAGTGTCTAGTTTGGCCAAAAATTGTAAACCAGTATTGTGGGATCACCCTACTGCAACATACAAAATATTTTAGGTTAATTAGAATATCCAAGGCATTGAGGATACTGAATGGGACTTGACTGATCCCATTTATTTTGAGAGAATTCAAACTCAACCACTTTTTCCAACCAATTGGGCTAATAGAGAATATATAGTCTCTAGATGAAATAACAATTATGGTCCATAGGAGAATAGAGAAATGGGTAAGGAAGAAAGACATGAAAAATTAGCTACAAAATATTCTAACAAGAAAGATGCCACAAAGGAGAAAGGAGAAAAGAGGAAAAATCCACCCCCTCCTATCTTTCATCCTCAATGATCTCTCAAAATATTGGTGAAGGAGGAGATGATGATGAGGATACATTGAAGAGGATAAATCCTAAAAATCATGTAGGGATAGTCCTAAAGTAAAATCAAGGAAATTAAAGGTGAAGAAGAAGCAGTTATATGCTATTCAGGAGGATGAAGATGAAAGAAGAGTCCATTGATATACCTTCATCTCCTTTCTTAGGTGATTATCTCTCTATCTCACTCATATCATTCATCACCAAATTATTCACCTTCACATTTCCTCCAAACTCATTCCACTCAACCTAATCCTTCTCCTCCCTCTTCACCTAATGCATCATCTTTTCATAAGGTCTTTCCATTATTCACTATGCCTCTACCTATGAGGCCACTATTGTATTCCACAAAATTTACCAAACCCCTACATGACTCTTCTTATTGGATACAAAAAACCTTATCAAATAAAAGAAAGGTAACTCAACTAGTTGTAACTTGAAATTTTATGTCATTTTTAGTTTACTTTGAAAGTCCCCTCAACCAAAGAAAGCTAAAACATCTTCTAGGTTGATGAAGGATTTTTACTTTGGAAACATGTATGTGGAGGTAGCTCAAACCACTATATAAAAGGATATTAATGAGATTATTGAAATAGACTTTAATGTCATTTGAGTTGATCTTGTTCCTTGTTCTCATGAAGGATATATCAACAACTTCCAAGTCTCAACTACAAAATTGGTAGAAAGAATAGAAAAGGACAAAATTTTCAAGTACCAATAAATGCCTCTTTTAATCCCAAAATAGAAGGTAGTAAGGAGGTTATTGAATAAATATGAAAATACCAATCTTATGGTAAAGTGACTAAGAACTTGATCAAAGAAATAATAATCAATGAATCAAAATTTATTAAAGAAGTAAAGAAAACATATGATGATTTATATATTCCAAGAAAAAGGACATTGAAGAAGAAATTGTAGACACCTAAAATGACCTAGCCCCAAGCTTCATTTTTTACCACTTTTCCCTAGCATAATTAAGCTATTTAATTATGTCCTTGGTCCACATTCGACTATTGATTAAATAATTCATAATTATTTAATTAATTCATGTCATTTGTTCCTCCTTGATTATTAAATAAATAAATATTATTTATTTATTTAATACATCACTAATTATCTAAAGTATTCCTTTGATTAAATAAATTTCATAATTTATTTAATTTCCCTCTACCATTTATGTCTTCTTGATTAATTAAATAAATTTTATTTATTTAATTACGTCACTAATTAAGTCCCCTTCTTCTAAAAAATTAAATAAATTCTTATTTATTTAATTCTGTCCATTTTCCACTATAATTAAATAATTTATTTAATTATTTAATTATTCATTAGCTTTTTCTCCCATTAAAATTAAATAAATTTGATTTATTTAATTTAGCCATTCTCTTGAATTTTGAATTAAAATCATTATTTAATTTCAAAATAATTCTTTTATCACATTCCTCCATAATTAAATAATATCTTTATTATTTAATTGCTTGCTAGTTGTCTGGAGTAAATAAATCTTATTATTTAATTTCTCCAGCAACCTCTTTGTCCGTGCCAGCCTTATCCTCCAATTTAATTCTTGACCTTTGACTTCTCATTTATTTTCGACCGTTGATTGAATTATTTCATAATTCAATCTCCACCCTTCATCCTTACCTGTTGCCCTAATTTTGACCTAACCCTAATGCACACAGCAATATTCAATCTTAAACATTGATCTTAGGGTTCCTGTCATCTTTTCATCCTGGCCACACGTTCAAAATTGCAACTTTTATAAAAGGGCAATTTTGACCTCATTTGGATCTCTCTCTCAATCTTTAGCTCTCAGTCTTTAGCATATTTTGACTTCTTGCATTCTTAGTCTATGTCAATTTGCTGTCAACTTAGGTCATAGTCATTAACAGTCTTAGCCATTTTAGCTCATTGTAGGGTTATTTTTATTTTCTGCAAATCCTTCAACACTTGCATAGGGCTTAGTCTTTGGTCATAGTTGCTCATAAATCTGAGGGCATTGTTGTTTATCTGCAAGCTAGGAGGTGTAACAGAGGTTAATCATGGAAGGTGGAGACATAGGGTAACACTATCCCTTTTGTCTTCACCTCACTTCCATTGTACTTTGTTATTTTCATAGGATTTTCTGTTATTGTGCTAACCCACTTTAATAATAAATTTTAGGATTTTCCTTTGATTACATTGGTGAACCCGACGTTGTTATTTCGGCTTTTCGTACATTTTTTTTTGTTGTTTTCTGTTGTTTTGCAGGTACAGGTACGGATCGCCGCAACATTTTTAAAAATAGTGTGACGCATCATATGCGTCGCGACGCATACGACAACCTTAGAGCCGCAATCGCACTGTCACAACGCAACTGACGAACAGAACGACGCATCCGTTCGTCCTGAGCCGCATCTGATACCCCGAAAGCCGCATTCAAAACTCGCGCCGCATCTGTTTGGTATATCATTTTTTGTTTTCTTTCAAGTTTGCGGTTTTATTTTTGCATTTCGGGTTGTCCAATCTTAGGTTTTTCTGTTTTCTGTCTTTTTCCTGCATTTTGAACAATATTAGGTTTTCTGTCACTAATCATTTCCCGTAGTGGCTTTCTGTTTTGGGTAGAGTTTTTTGTTGTCTTCTGTTGTTTTGCAGAATACTGGTACGCATCGCCGCAACCGTCGCAACGCATCTGATCACAGAAACGACGCAACTGCCCTGACAGAGCGCAACTGACAATTCCAGAGCCGCATGTGACTTTCTGAGACGCATTCACCTAACATAACGACGCATCTGACAAACCGCGCCGCATCTGTCTGGTAATACCGAGCCGCATCTGTCTGGTAAATTTTTCTGTCAGTTTTTAGGTTTTAATTGCCGAATTTCAGGTTGTTTCTGTTTTCTGGTTTTCTGTCTTTTTCTGTGTTGATTATTCCTGCATGTTAACCAGGTTAGATATTTTGTGTTACTAATAGTTTCTTGCAGCGTGTGGCGATCCTTTTTCGTGTGTCCAAGACCATCACATCCAAAACTACTAACTCATCGTTTGCAGATTCGCATGTCAAAGAAGGAGAGAACAAAACAGTGTGTTTGTTTATTTCTAGCTTAGCAAACTTTGAATTTGGTGCTTTTAAAAAGAACAATCATGTCTTTCATGCTTGAGTGTGTTTGTGGAGTGGTAGGTGAGTATGCTCTCACTTGGTGAAAACCTTGTGATCAGAAACCCAGACCCATTCCTTTTTGTTAATTTACCCTTCACGATTCGGTATATCGAAGTATCCTCTCCCCTTGCGCATTCGTGCGATCCTGGGTGTAAGAGAAACGGTTACCGACTCTAGAACTTAGGCCTGTTCTGGTGGGAAAAAGTACTCACCCCAGGACGACTCAGACCGGTAGCACCCTGACACCGAGGGACTTCCAGCCGGTATAGAAAAGTGGGTTCTTGGGGAAAGCCTAAGAATCACGAGCGTGGTTCCGACGAGATGGATCCGAAGGGACCTCACGACATCACGCCTCACCTAAATCTAATGCCCGAATTAACACTTCGTCTTAGTGTCCAACTGCTCTATTGGTCAGTTGCTTCGATATAGTTATTGAATTATTTAGTTATCCGCCTCCTAGAATAGAAAGGTGTTCATCACCAATCCGGGGTATAACTGGTGGGCTATATCAAGTATACAAACCCAAGGCCTAGTGGCCTTTCTAGGATTGTGCTTATCTCATGTGTGTTTGGTTATCCCTTAAAACGCTGTGTTTGTCAAGTGCATTCTGGTTTTGTCACAGTCCAAACAAAACAGTCATCAAACAGATCAAACACTCCCATCAACATACCATGAAAATCACTTTGAAACAAAACTGTCATATCAGTCGAACCGCAACTGACATTCTGAAACGCAACTGCCTGATAAACCGCATCTGAAGTCTTAAACGACGCATCTGTTAAACAGAGTCGCATCTGACAGTCAGAAAGCCGCAAGTGAAACATTGAACCGCATCTGTAGGCGTCGCGACGCATCTGTTGACCTAAAAACTGCATCTGTTAAACAGAGTTTATCTGACAGTCAGAAAGCCGCAAGTGAAACATTGAACCGCAATTGCTTAACTGCGACGCAATTGCTAAACTGAGACGCATCTGCCTGTCAAACCTTTTAAACTGCACAGTCAAAACCAGAGACCTCCAAACTGTCAGCCATTTGTCAAACTCGTCATCAGAAGGATTCTGCCAGAAACCCAATTTGAAATTGCTCAAAGTTTTGTCCCTTAGCTTGCATTGATCACCTTAGGTTTCATACCTCACCCCATTTAGTATCATACATTCAACATTACATTGTCCCTAGGCTCATATCTTGCATACTTAGGAGTAGGCAAATCTCAAGCACCCCTTAGCAAAATCATTGTTTTCGAAATTAGACCCTTTTGGACCAAGTCATCAAACATCCTTTTAGTCATTGTCCTCTTTGGTGAGATTTCTTCCAACTCAAAAGTCTAGTTAGGAAGACTCATTAGTCATCTTGTCACCTTGTCATTAACAACAAAGTCCTCTAGCAGTCCACATCGAAAACAAAGTTCAAGCTCAGAAGTGCTTAGATAGCCTCATTTTACATTGCATCCACATTGCATACCTTACTCACAAAAATTCAAAAACAAAAAAAAAAAACAGTGGTCATTTTAGTCGTCAATTTGAACCTTAGACTTCACCTAGTGTCATACTTGCATTTAGTGGACATCCCCTTTGAGCAAGCTCATTTATGGTCGAAACCAGACTTCAAAAGCAAAAAAGACAAATGGAAAACTTCATGCCAGATCCCAACAGTCCTCCACATGACTCAAACTGGACCGCGAATGATCCCTTTACCAATCTAGACAATCAACCTCTAGTGACAACACAATCCTTACCTAACAACTCATTCGAGCGCTACATGCAAAGAGATGAAAATGGTCAACTCCTTCAAGAACACATAGAAGCATTGACACAAGACCCAGAGGCCTACCAGTTGGCTGAAACAATAGCACGTCACGATAGGGACAGATTCGTAGCTATGCTCTTGAGTGAAGGAGCTAGGTTACCACCAGGATTTGACATTAACACATTACATGATCCTAATGCCAACAATGTTCACAACATCTCACACAGTGGTCAAGTTCTAAATACTACAAGCAACATCCCTTTTGGCACAACGACATTGCATACCACATCCAACATCCCAAACATCTCCAATATAATAAACGCTACATCTATTGGGGGATCACAGTCATCCACAACATCCACAACACTACCCCAATTAAATACAACCTCTCTTGGTTCCGTGACATCATCGGCAAATCATTCCAATCCTCCTGTTATCCCAACAGCAAACACCACAGGGGCATCCTCAAGTCATCACAACTCCCCCTTGACAACTACATCTACTACCATGAACACAACCTCAACAAACGCATTCAGTAGCAGTTCACAACATCCTTTGGGAGGACCCACAGGACGTATCTTCATACAAGGACAACAACAAAACGTTAACACGACAACACAGTCAAACGTCACTACCTCCCAAGGTACAACTGCCAATGTGCCCCTTGTGCAAAATCAGCAATTCACACAAAGTGGCCAACTGACTCAACCCATGACATCGTTAGTACATCATAACATTCCTGGTCACAACATCCCCCAAATAATGACACGCATAGCTGGGGGACATATTCCAACATACTCATCCAACGTTCACACTCATCAACATGCACCTAGTCACAACTTTCAATACCAACAACACACATCATACGTACCACAACAACCCATACCGCCACAATACACCTATACTCACGCAAGAACACCTGGTGTACCAGGCAATCCAACGTATGGACATGTCAATGACCCCACCATAGATGAACTCAAAGCAACAGTGCGGGATATGGCGAAGCAAATGCAAAACATGCTCATTACGGGTGGGAAATCCGAAATATCATATGACTTGGACGTATACCCATTCGACACAAACTTACGTATGCCTGCATTTCCGCCAGGATATGTGTCACCCAACTTCACTAAATACAAAGGCAAAACAAATCCCATTGAGCATCTTCGAGAATTCGCAACTAACTGTATGGATATCGCCTACGAACCCACATACCTGATGAGGCTCTTTTCCAAAAGTTTGGCGGGTCAAGCCCTTGAATGGTTTTCAACGCAAAAGGATATCCAATCATGGGATGAGCTCAAAAGAAGGTTCCTAAAAAATTACGCATACAATATTGACATGGACACCTCTATCACTAGCTTGTGCAATCTCACACAAGAAGAGTCGGGTGAGACATTTATCCCGTTCTTCCAAAAATGGAGAAGCCTCGCTAGTCGATGTCACATTGACATTCCTGAAAGGGAAAAGGTCGACATGTTTGTCCAAACACTTCTAGGTCCCCTCAAATTCGCATTGCAAATACATTGTTGCACAACCTTCACAGAATTAGTGGAAAAGGGGGTCCAAATTGAGAAAGCCCTTATTGCAAAGGGAGAACTGAAGTATGGCTCCAAAAATACAAACACCAACACACCCGCTGACAAAAACAAATATTGGGTCAAGAATAAACATGTCACAAACGATGGTGTTGTAGACGCCAAGACTGCAAGTCCCGTATTGGCTCTGAAAGGGGTACAACAACAAAATAGACCAACAACGACATCGACACCTCCCCCTAATGCTCCTTCGAGCAATCAAAATGGTCAAAACCGTCAAGGACAATATCGTCAACCAAGACAATTCCCTAGGGGTCGCACATACACCAATTTAGGTGAACCCATTGCAGACGTCCTCAAGAAATGCATTCAACATGGGGTCATCACACTTCCGGAAATAAAACCTTATGACCCCGGACAATTCAAACCAGCATGGTGGGATGACAACGCAGTTTGCGAATACCATCGGGTCAAAGGGCATACAACCTCCAACTGTAGACAACTGAAAAACGTAATTCAAGACCTTATTGACAATCACACTATCGAAGTAGGTGGATCGCAATTCAATTCCAACTCGGATCATACTATACACAAGAATCCACTGCAGGATCATGGTCCCCATAATGCTTCCACTTCAGCTAACTTCACCCGAGCCAAGTACGATTACTCTGGGGGACCAATAATAAATAATGTTAGAACAGACGAGGAATACATCCACACCATCACGATCAAGAGAGCACCACAGTGCAATGCTACTACGCGAAGTGGCAAGGTCACTATACCCAATCCGCCTCCCCCTAGACAAGCCAAGATTATTATAGGAGGCCCATCTGCTAACCAATCACAACCAGCTCCATCAGCTAAGCAACCAAAACCTGTCTCAACCCCACAACCGGGAAAACCGAAAAGTCAGTTCAATCTCATCGACCAACTAGGAAAGACTCCTGCGCAAATATCTATCCTTGAGCTGCTTCGCATTTCTCCCGCACACAAAGAAATCCTGGATAAAACTCTCTTAGAGTCGTCGGTCCCAAAGGACATCGATGTCAATCAGTTTGAAACTATGGTGGGATATCTCACCACGCCGCACCATGTCACCTTCTCAGATCAGGATTACTCATCATCAAAAACCAATCACAATGATGCGTTACACATAGAAGTTTTTGTTCACAAGCACAAGGTTAGACGGGTTTTAATAGATGGTGGAGCAGGGTTGAATATATGCTCCCTTAAACTGGTTAAGGCTCTTGGATTCTCTGATGCATGTGTAGACCCAACAAAAAGCATAGTGATCAAAGCATATGATGACGAGGAACGCTCTTCGCGAGGTGTTATCTCTCTCCCTATCAGAGTGGGACCACTCATTGTCGACACAACTTGCCAGGTCCTGGATTTAGAACTACCATATAACATTTTACTTGGCCGTCCATGGATCCACGCTTTGAAAGCCGTTCCGTCAACTTACCACCAATGCCTCAAGTTCCCTTTTGACGGTACAGAAATCACCATATACGGAGACCCCGACCCTTTCCAATATTGTACCAATTTAAGGGGTGTCTCTGAAAACCAAGTACCTATTAACCGGGAAGCACCTGGCTCCTCGTCCAAATACATCGACCCTTCCATGCTCGGGTCATCTTCCACATCTACTCCATCCACGTCTTCGGACGTATCACAACCCTCCACCAACCTTAAGCCCGAACCAACTGATAGAATCCAGGACCTTGGCTGCGGAGAGTTCAAACTAAATACAGCATACAGCATAACTACAATACCTACTCCTCCAAAGATATATGGTCGACCATGTTTCAGAATGGAACCGCAAGAAACATTCAAAGTTCCACCGAATACAGTCTTCATCAAGTGGGGAGACATGAGTGATGAAGATCTTACCGACATCACAGGATGGATCTACAAGGACACAGTCTCACTACCTCCACTACCAGTCCAGAAATATGGCAAGGGTTACAATATCATGAAGGCTAAAGGCTACGATGGTACTAGTGGTCTTGGCAAAAATAAAACTGGTCGAAGAGAACCCATAGAAACTTTCCAAATCCCGAAGTATCTTGGACTAGGGTTTAGATCACTCGAGGCTGACGATCGACGTACCCATGAACTTCCTAATGAGCGAATACATGCTTCTGAAAGTGTTGAGACTACTGAGGAATACCTAAATGAAACAGACTCTCACGAGTGGGAATTTGGTTCCGAACGATCCCTAAGTGACTGTTGTCTTGATGACTTGTTTGTCGAACCAGGGGAATTGACCTCTGAACAACGATTTTGGCAAACATTCAAAATTGAGCAGGCACCAAACAGTCAAAACCCCACTACCGTGTCTCATGACACGCAACAGCCACCATCCGAACCCCCTCAGTCTAATCTATCCGAAGTATCAGATGACATTGATAACCAGGGCTCTCAAACCTTCACCCCTTATTATGATAACGAACATGACACTAGTGAAGGAGAATACTGGATAGAGTCCGATGTCGAGTTGGATGATGATAACCTCATCTACAACGTCAACGCATCCATTTGTATGCTATCGGCATCCTCACCCGAATTCACTAGCCTTGACGATGGCATTTCCTTAGTCTATCCTGAACTAGTCGATTGGGACCAACAAGGACCGCCAGTTCTGGACACATTCCAAAATGATGAAGCCATTGCTGAATTCATGGGATTACGTGAAGGCATACCAAGTGGCGATCACAAATCAGGATTTTCTATTGATCTAGACTGCACGGCATACTTCGGTGAGATGGTTCAGTCCTCTAGTCGCAAAAGTAAAAATAAAGTAAAAAATGAAACGTCTCTAGGTGAAAACCGAAAGGCACCTCTTGACGGTAAAATAGTAAAAACAAAGGACGTATCTGCGGGTGAAAACCTCTCGGAGGCGCCCAAAGATGGAGGACTGGACTTTCTCCCCGTGCAACAGGAGAGATCGGCCATGCTTGTTGAGGACACCATAGAGGATAACATTTCGACTCCAGAAGACCCCAAGATGGTCCTATTTGCGGCATCATTGACTGATGAAGAGAAACCGGAATTTCATAAATTCTTTGCAGAACGGAAAATAAACTTTGCATGGTCCTACACCGACATGCCAGGATTGGACCCCAAACTGGTTCTACATCATCTGCCACTAGTACCCAATGCTAAACCAGTCAAGCAGAAGTTGCGCAAAATGCACCCACAAGTTGCTCTATTGGTTAAGGCAGAGTTAAAGAAATTACTGGATGCCGGATTCATAAGGTCTATAGATTATGCTGAATGGATTTCCAACCTAGTACCGGTGACAAAGCCAAATGGACTAATACGGGTATGTACAGATTTCCGGGACCTAAACAAAGCATGCCCAAAGGATGACTTTCCTTTGCCCAACATTGACATCATAGTCGATTTAACTGCAGGACACGAGATGCTATCCCTTATGGATGGTTTCTCTGGTTATAATCAAATCCGCATTGCTCCTGAGGACCAACACAAAACAGCATTTACTTGCCCATGGGGTACATACTGTTGGAACGTCATGCCTTTCGGTCTCAAAAATGCAGGTGCCACATACCAAAGGGCTATGACTACGATCTTCCATGATATGATGCACAATATAATGGAAGACTATGTAGATGACTTATTGGCCAAATCAACAACAAGGAAAGATCATTTGAAGGTACTTGACAAAATTTTCAAGAGACTAGAAGAGTACAAGGTTCGGTTGAACCCTAAGAAATGTGTTTTTGGGGTCACGTCAGGTAAGCTATTGGGGTACATAGTTTCCCGAAGAGGCATAGAGGTCGATCCGGCCAAGGTTAAAGCAATCATAGACATGCCTCCACCCAGAGGGATCAGTGAACTCAGAACCCTACAAGGCAGAGTGCAATCTATTCGCCGCTTCATAGCTCAATTGGCAGATAAGTGCCACCCATTCCAGTATTTGTTACGCAAAGGTGTCCCCTTTGTATGGACAGATAAATGTCAACAGGCCTTCCAGCAAATTAAAGATTACCTGCTATCACCGCCAGTCCTCATGTCGCCTATTCATGGAAAGCCATTAATTCTATACATCTCAACCACTAGTTCAGCACTGGGGGCATTACTGGCTCAAAATGATCATGAAGGGAAAGAAAGAGCAGTCTACTACATCAGCCGCACACTGATCGGTTACGAGCTGAATTACACATACATTGAACGTGCATGCCTCGCAGTTGTCTTTGCAGCCCAAAAACTAAGGCATTACATGCTCAATCATCAGACACAACTAGTTGCCAAAATTGACCCATTGAAATACCTATTAAGTCGAGCAGCGTTAACAGGCCGATTGGCAAAATGGGTCATGATCCTAAGTGAGTATGACATACAGTATGTTGAACGCAAGGCGATAAAAGGGCAAGTAATAGCAGATCAACTGGCAGATGCGCCAATGCAAGCCTCTCATCCATTGGTAACTGACTTTCCTGACGAATCCATTTTTCACACGGAACCAGCAACACCATGGAAACTGTATTTTGATGGGTCCCACACTGGTCATGGCTCAGGGGCTGGAATCTTGTTCATCACACCACAAGGGGATTCAATTCCTAAGTCATTTCGAATTGCTTTCCCTTGCACAAACAACATTGCCGAATACGAAGCACTAGTTACAGGTCTCAAGCTGGCAATCAAATGGAAAATTCAGACATTGCTTGTATTCGGGGATTCCCAGCTGGTAATCAAACAAGTGAATGGTGACTATGAAACAAAGGATGAGAAGTTGCTTCCTTACAAGAGGATGGTGGATAGTTTCCTAACATACTTCCAATCAGTGTCTTTTGAACAAATCCCCAGGGTACAGAATAAGGCAGCAGACGCAATGGCTACTATTAGTTCTCTCTTGGACATCCCTAAAAATGTGTCGCAATTTGAGTTCCTAGTAGAACAGCTGTTGATACCAGCATATGATATCCCAGAGTCGGAAATGGTTTGTGAACTTGTTGGTCCCCACTCTCCTTGGTATCAGGACATTTATGACTATCTAAAGACTCACACCCTTCCATCGAACCTATCCAATAACCAAAGGAAGTCCTTCATTAGAAAATCTGCAAGGTATGCCATTATCAGTGACACCCTATACCGCCGTAGTTTCGACAGTACCCTCCTTAGATGTCTTGACACCGATGAAGCATGTACGACCTTACGAGAAGTACACGACGGTATATGCGGATCTCATTCGAGTGGTCCTACTCTGGCTAAGAAACTAACGAGACTTGGATATTATTGGCCGACAATGGAAACAGATGCAATAGAATATGTCAGAACCTGTCGCAAGTGTCAGATCCATAGTGATTTGGTCCATGCCCCAGCACAGGAACTTCGGCCAATCACTTCTCCGTGGCCCTTCGCTCAATGGGGACTCGACCTCGTGGGTAAGATCCATCCAACCTCCTCCAACGGCCATAAATTCATTATCACCGCCACTGAGTATTTCACAAAGTGGATCGAAGCCATTCCATTGACATACATTACAGGCAAACAAATATCAAAGTTTATCCTCAATTACATCATTTGCCGGTATGGCCTCCCACAGTCCATCATCACTGACAACGGACGTCCGTTCAAAAACCAAGACGTACGTGAGTTATGTGAGCGATTCCATATCCAACACCACTTTTCATCCCCATACTACCCCCAAGGAAACGGCCAAGCTGAGGCGTCGAATAAAACCATTATCAAGATCCTTAAAAAGACTGTCAATGACGCTGGCCGCGATTGGCACATACAACTTAACCCTGCTCTGTGGGCTTACCGAACTAGCATTCGTACGCCTACGGGAGCTACCCCATTCGCCCTGGTTTTTGGCGCGGAAGCCATCTTACCCATTGAGGTCGAAATTCCTTCACTACGGGTCTCTTTGAAGGGTCTAGCTAATGAAGAGGAATATCGACAATCACGCTTGCACGAGCTGGAAATGCTGGACGAAAGAAGACAAAACTCACTGAATCACCTCCAGGCATATCAAAACCGCCTTTGTCGCAGCTACAATAAAAAGGTCATGGTCAGAAAGTTCGATATTGGCGACCTGGTTCTCATGCAGAACCCTAAGAACCAAGCAGACAGAGAAAAGCCAGGCAAGTTTGAACCAAACTGGTTGGGTCCATATATCATCATATCTTCTTTTGGTTCTGGAGCATATCAACTGGCAACTCCAGATGGGGAACAATTGACTGAACCCATCAATAGTTTACACCTCCGAAAGTTCTACGCATAGCATCAGAGGACAAAGCTGGAGGACCTTAAAATACAAAAAAAAATTGAAAAATGGAAAAAAATCGTCACCTTGATGAAAACCTGGCAAACAGGCGTCTTGGTGACACCAAAAAAATCAAAAAATCACAAAAACAGTAAAAAGAAAAATAATTCGTCCAATTGTGAAAACCTGGCAAACAGGCGCTTTGGACAAGTACCATGGTGAAAACTTGGCAAACAGGCGCCATGCGTAATCAATCATTGCTCTGCCATCTATTGTCGCTTGGTCTAAACTTGGCTTAGGATGAAAGCTATCTTCGCCATTATTCCGCAAGTCACCATCACATCCTACTCTACCTGTCCTAGTGGATGAACGATTGACATCAAGTCCTGACGACTATTTGTCCAGTAACTCAACAGCATCCTATCCGTATCCCTTGCAAATGGCTAAGTCTTAAACCTAACTGGGGGCACAATGTTTATCATGCGACTGCAGTGGATGACACGTGAGATCAAAAACATCACAAAATGTCCTGAAAAAAGACAAAAACATCATAAAATGTCCTGAAAAAAGACAAAAACATCACAAAATGTCCTGAAAAAAGACAAAAACATCACAAAATGTCCTGAAAAAAGACAAAAACATCATAAAATGTCCTGAAAAAAGACAAAAACATCACAAAATGTCCTGAAAAAAGACAAAAAAATCATAAAACGTCCTGAAGAAAACCAAACAAAACAGTCGACCACGCAAGGCACACAAGTGCACTGTCATCTCTAGTCCAAGTCAATCAAGTCAATAAGTCCATGTCATTGTCCGAACTACGTTGTCTCTGCGCATTTGCTACGTAGGCAAGACTCATACTTGAGTCCCCGAGACATTAGGTCAGTCCTATTAGGTTGTCAAAATAAATCATGGCGTAATCTTTGTTCATCAAGACAACGTCATTTGGTCGTGTCGAACTACGAGGTCTCTGAGTGTATGACGTAGGCAAGGCCATCTATCGATGAGCCCCCGAGGCCGCACTAGGTCAGTCCATTAGGGTTCATGACACTAAAATGGCACACACGTCAAAAATCTTCAATCAATTTTCAGATAGGAAAACGCCTGAAACAAAGTAAAGCAATCCTTTACTCAACATGACACTCGCATCATGACAACATCGGCATCTAATCAAACACAAGTCAACCTCGGTCACAACAAGTCAACCTCAGTCAAACATAAGTCAAAGCAAGTCAAATCATTATAACCGGTCAAACTGTCAAATTTTGGTTAGTCTTCAGATGAGTCCTTCTGAAAGATAACCCCTGTCATTTACGCCTTAGGATGTGTCCTTCCTAGGCGTCGTCATCGCCATTTCGGCCTTTCGAGCGATCCTCTTGACATCTAAGGATCACTCTTCCTGACATTAGCATTCTTCAGATGAGTCCTTCTGAAGAACCAACTCTGTCCTTTATGCTTTAGGATGTGTCCTTCCTAAGCATCGTCATTATTTTGAGGGATCCCTTACGACCATTAGGGATCAAATCCTCCCGACATTCGGCATCATTCAGGATGTGTCCTTCCTGAATTCACCAAGTCTCGACATTTTCAAGGTCATCAAAACTTTAAACAATCAGACATCTTGACATCGTCAAACATGACACCTTGGCATCAGAACAATGGCTACCCAGATGCACTTGACAAACACTTGGCAACTGTCTTTTCATCTCTTATCATGTTATTAGTTTTTCAGCGAGATCCCACTAAGCAGGATTTAGAGAAGCAGCGATGTAGCATGACAATTGACACGCATGACTACTAGCTTCTCAGCGAGATCCTGATCTTGGGATTTAGAAAAGCAACGACATATCATGATAGAGACTTTATTTTTGTAATTTGGCAATCATGTCACTAGTTTCTCAAGGATGTCCTGGAAACAGGATTTAGAGAAGCAACGACGTTTCCTGATCTGTCATTGTCTTTTTCTGCCTGTGGTTGATTATGACGACAAGACTGGGGCAAGCACGCTCCTAGTATGAGTCATAACCATCCTTGTCTGTGACTGTTCTGTCTTGGGTAATGGTACAACCTTGCACACCTAGATCTACGTCATATCTTGGTGTTTGTTGACCATTACAACAGTTTGCCCAATGATGATTAAAAGAGCAACGAATATTAAAAGTCTTGTAGTAAAGTTTTGAAGGATTTGTATCTTCTCATAGGTCTCATATCTTCTCCTCTTTGGTCTGGTCATCTTCTCTCGTCAGTCCCACCATCTTCTCTCGTCCATCCTGCGATGATATCCTGTGTCATTCAAAAACAAACGCAAGTGCATACATGATATATCCATTGCATTAGGTCCATACATACATATCCATGGCATTAAATAGTATCATACATGGCATTACATCATATACATAATCACAAACATGGCATTAACATAATCATCATCATTGCATCTTTTACATAAAGGTATCATGCACATCATTAACATAAGCATATGAATAGTGCATCATCATGGCATCAACAAACAAATCACCACATAGACATCATAGTACATAAATGGCATCATAAATTAAGCATCATATATCATACACACATAATGCATAGAACATCACATAACACATATAGGTCGCATCAAAACTGCATCATCATATAAATCTCATCTCAAAAATATGCAATGTCACAGGATAGAGTCAATGGATATCCCAAAAATGGAGCTCGCAGGCTCAACAATAAACATAATGTGTCCAAATACAAATATGCCCCTAGGGTAGGCTCTCATCATCCCCTCGGGGTGAAGAATGTGGTGGTGGCCGAGGCCCTGTCACTGGCTCTGAAACAATGGACGGTCCTGTAGTGCCCTGTGGCTGTGAGGATGAGGGAACTGCGAATGAGGGCATCATCTCAACAGTAGTAAACACCTGTGAGGTCACTGCTGCTGGACTCTGAAAAGCGGTAGGATCTGTCACTGGTGGCTGACCCTGTACTGACCTCTGAGCTGAACCGATAGAACCCTGACTGTGTCCTGAATGATGACTCGAAGTATGCCTGCGGGAGTGATGTGATCTGTGGCCTGATGTGTGTCCTGTGGAAGTCGACCCTCCGACACTGCTGTGGCTCCTGGTACCACTGCCACTACCCGACCGGTGTCCACTGCCTGTCCTCGTCTGTGATCGAGACAGGGTAGGATCTCGCTGCTCTGGTGGCACTGCCTGCTCATATAAAGTCCTGTACTGACCTAGCCTCGTGCTCACCCTGGCCAACTCCCGAGCCATGTCCCCTATGGGTCCTGAACATAGGGCCGCAAACTCTGTGCACCATCGCGCTGAATCCTGCTCGCGGATCACCGCCTGATCCCGCTCCACACGGGCTACCTCTAGTGCTGACTGTAAGGATCTCACCTGTGCCTGGCTGGCATCTAACCTCTGCTGCAGATCGGCCACTCGCTGATCAACTGTCGCATCCGGTGGCAACTCTGAAGATGGTATCTCCTCCTCACCCTCCACCATCTGCCATCTGAGGACTCTCTCTGCCTCACCTATGGCCTCATCCTCATCATCATCATCCTCATCCTCCTCTCCTGCCACCTCCGTCTCCTGTCTCTCCACCTCCGCCTCCTGTCTCTCCCCCTCCGCCTCCTCCTCCCCTGCCACATCCACCTCTGGGGCCCTGACATCCTCCTCCTGTCTCTCCCCCTCCGCCTCCTCCCGTCCCCCCACCTCTGGCTCCCCCTCCTGTCTCCCCTCACCCTCTATCTCCTGTCTGGGCTGCTCCTCCATATCCCCCTCCTCACCAACCTCGGGGATAGCATCTAATGCTACCCTCGCCATGCGCTGTCGCACCCTGCGACCTGGTACCTGTCCGTCCCGCCGTCGCCTCCTGCCATCTCCTCCGTCATCTCCACCTCGACCTCCGTCTCCACCACGGCCCCCATCTCCACCTCGACCTCCGTCTCCACCACGGCCCCCATCTCCACCTCGACCTCCATCATCACCCCGACCTCCGTCTCCACCTCGTCCTCCATCATCACCCCTGCCTCCGTCCCTCCCTCCATCACCACCCCTCCCTCCATCTCCATCCCTGCCCCTGCCTCTACCTCTGCCTCTGCCCCCATCTCTGCCTCTGCCCCCCCGTCTGGCTCGCGGTACTCGTGGAATCACTGACCGCCTGTCAACTGGTGCTGGCCCGTCAGGATCTGTCAATGGTACAGGTCGGCGTGCATGCCACCATAGATCATAGGCTGGTGTGGTACCTGGATCTGCTGCCCCACCTCTCCAACCCCAGGCCTGGGCTACTAACCCGTCAATCTGCTGTGTCGCGAAGGCCACTGGGATGGCCGGCCCCCATGCATACTCTCTGGACGATCGTGCATACTCTGCCGTCCCCATGGGTACATCCTGCTGCTCCCCGAACTGTCTCAGTACACGCTGTGGCAGATACATCTCAATCATCAGCGACGTCTGTACTGTCCTGCCAATCAGGTATCGATACTGCCTGCAAAAACTGAGATGCTCGTCCTCATCATCCCATACCTCACAATCCCTGTAGGGTCTCCAGATGAAGGTCACCATGGTATCAATCCGATGCCGCCACCACCCTGTCTCACCCATGCGGGTCTGCTGTAATGCGCCGGCATAGTAGTAGGAGTAAGGCATCCCCGCGGCCAGCTGTGGTCTGTCGATAGGAGGGCGGAATATGGCAATACGCTCCCATGCCCAGATCATCATCAGTGTGGTCCCACAGGAGATACTCTCTCCTCTCCTGTACACAACGTCATGCAGCTGATGATAAAGTGTCCCCAGCAAACAAGGACCCCATGCATAAACTGTCCTCTCTCGTCGCATGCCGACCATGACATCCCCCCAGCCAATCGGAAATCCGTGTCCTCGTCGGTCTGGAACCAAGATGCCACCAATCAGAGTCGCCAAGAATGCATCAAAGCGACTGTAATGCTCCGCCAGGAAATCCCAATGGATCTCGTAACCCTCAATGCCGAGTCCGGCACCCTGATCCTGGTAGTACGCACGGAAGGTCTGCTCGCCATGACGAGGATCGTACACGATCCGCTCCCCTCGAATCGGAATCCGGAGAATACGGTAGACGTCCTCCAAAGTAATCGTAGCCTCACCTGTCGGCAGGTGAAAGGAACAGGTCTCTGAATGCCATCTCTCGCACAGCGCCGTCAGTAAACCCCTGTTCGCCCGAATGGCGGGCATGAATGCAACATGGAATAGGCCGAGTCTCATCAGTCGTCGCCGCTCTCGCGGGCCTAGCTGATCGCCAAACCGAAAGGTCCTCGGTCTGCTCTCCCTCGTGTAAATAGGGGCAAGCTGCCTCTGCAAAAAGACGAACACGGCATCAGCACCTTTTGTGGACAACAGTGACCGTCTTGGACAATAACTTAGGGCATGAAGGAATTAAAACAAGTTAAAGCAAAGAAAACAGGCAAATGCGTCGCAAAAACGCAATTGCGTCGCAAATACACAAATGCGTCGTTCGAAAAATCAAATGCGTCTGAACCAGTCAAGTGCGTCGCTTAATTACACTTGCGTCGCGAATTAGGCGTTTGCGTCGCCACCTTGCGAATGCGGCGCGGCATTTCACTTGCGGCATTGAAATAAGCAGTTGCGTTGCAACATCGCAATTGCGGCTTTCGAGCGGTCAGTTGCGATTCGGTTTAGCACTTGCGTCGCACCAAAAATCGAATGCGGCGCAAACCGCCGGTGCGGGTTGTTTGTTCTGTGCACTTGCGTCGCGACGCATCAAATGCGGCGAACGCGAAGTCACTTGCGGCTTACGCGAACGCATATGCGTCGCGGCGCATCCGTTGACTAACCTAGAAAGCATTAAAAAGCACGTAAATCGAGAAAATGACAAAGCAAGTTTAGGGTACATACCGCCGGTCCTGAGCCCTCTGGCCGTCTGAAGGTCCTCACAATCTCTCCGCGGTGCTCTGTCACTGGAATAACCATCGTAGCTGCTGTGTCTTTCGCTCTGAGCTCTCAGGATTTGCAAGGTGAATAGTGAAAGTGAATTGAGTTTTACCCCTTTGACCACCTATTTATAGGGTGAAAATGACATTTTTCAACTGCAGTCTATACTGGAGGCTCATTTCCGCCCCTTCGACGTCCCCGTAAGTTGCTTTAAACATGTCAGAATCTGAAACCGACTGCGCCGCTGTTTTTCTGACCACCAAATTCATTTATCGGGACCTTTTGCAAATTTTTCTGGCGCCGACCCAAAATTTGAAAATTTCCCGAGGGGGCAAGAATATCTGCACCTTCACTGGGGCATATTTTGATTTAATTTTCTTTGTCACAATACGGTGTTTACATTATGACAAAGAGGGGCAAATGTAGACACCTTAAAAATGACCTAGGCTCATAAGCTTCATTTTACCACTTTCGTCCTGGTATAATTAAGTCATTTAATTATGTCCTTGGTCCACATTCGACTATTGATTAAATAATTCATAATTATTTAATTAATTCATGTCATTTGTTCCTCCTTGATTATTAAATAAATAAATATTATTTATTTATTTAATACATCACTAATTATCTGAAGTATCTTTGATTAAATAAATTTCATAATTTATTTAATTTCCTTAATACTATGTCTTTCTTGATTAATTAAATAAATTTTATTTATTTAATTACGTACTAATTAAGTCCCTTTCTAAAAAATTAAATAAATTCTTATTTATTTAATTCTGTCCATTTTCCACTATAATTAAATAATTTATTTAATTATTTAATTAATCATTAGCTTTTTCTCCCATTAAAATTAAATAAATTTGATTTATTTAATTTAGCCATTCTCTTGAATTTTGAATTAAAATCATTATTTAATTTCAAAATAATTCTTTTATCACATTCCTCCATAATTAAATAATATCTTTATTATTTAATTACTTGCTAGTTACCTGGAGTAAATAAATCTTATTATTTAATTTTCTCCAGCAACCTCTTTGTCCGTGCTGGCATTATCTTCCAATTTAATTCTTGACTTTTGACTTCTCATTTATTTTCGACCGTTGATTGAATTATTTCATAATTCAATCTCCACCCTTCATCCTTACCTGTTGCCCTAATTTTGACCTAACCCTAATGCACACAGCAATATTCAATCTTAAGCATTGATCTTAGGGTTCCTGTCATCCTTTCATCCTGGCCACACGTTCAAAATTGCAATTTTTATAAAAGGGCAATTTTGACCTCATTTGTCTCCCTCTCTCAGTCTTTAGCTTTCAGTCTTTAGCATATTTTGATTTCTTGCATTCTTAGTCTATGTCAACTTGCTGTCAACTTAGGTCATAGTCATTAACAGTCTTAGCCATTTTAGCTCATTGTAGGGTTATTTTTATTTTCTGCAAATCCTTCAACACTTGCATAGGGCTTAGTCTTTGGTCATAGTTGCTCATAAATCTGAGGGCATTGTTGTTTATCCGCAAGCTAGGAGGTGTAACAGAGGTTAATCATGGAAGGTGGAGACATAGGGTAACACTATCCCTTTTGTCTTCACCTCACTTCCATTGTACTTTGTTATTTTCATAGGATTTTCTGTTATTGTGCTACCCCACTTAATAATAATTTTAGGATTTTCCCTTGATTACGTAAATAAATGTCCAAATGGAAGATTCTTATGGATCAAAGTAATGTACATTAAGGAGATGGTAGAAATGAGATGGCTTGTTGTTGAGCAAGTATTTCCTAATGCCAAATGAAATTTATGTCAACTATGGATAAAATGAATAGAATGGAAGATTTGAATATCATAAATACTATAGAGAAATTGTTGTCTAAATATGGGTCCCCATTTGTAAAATAGACCCTCCCATGATTAGATTTTGCTGTCCTTGCTCCAGTGGTGTTTAGAGAATATTTAACCGGTGGTGTTTTCTCATTAGTTCCTAACTCCTACTTCATTGCCCAAGTTATTTATTTTTCCGCTTCTTGCCTAGTGGTGTTTGGGGTTTTGTTTAATCTCTTCATGAGTTCTTACAATTGTTTTAAAGGATAGTATCCCACTCAAGGTCTATGTAAACTTGTTAAAAGACTATCGATAATATTCTTCAAAGCTCTTTTCAAGGCTCCATTAGAATTGAACTAGTTCCTATAACTAAAAAAAAAATGATTTGTATAGCTCTAACTCACCACATTACTACCGTGAGCATTTTAAAATAATTAAGGAGTCATAATGCAAGATTATAATGTTTAGGTACATCCGAGATAAATGAAAAGCCACTTGTGCAGAGTTGAATAAGGAAAAGCCATCCAGATACAAGGAAAACCAAAAGTAAAGGAAAAATTGCTCATAATGCAAGGAAACAACACCAGAAGTATAAAACAAAGTACTTCATTATATATATATATTGGTGGAAATACAAAAAAAATTGTCAATTACATAAAAGATGGGGAACTAGATAGTATCAAAAGGAAATTCTTCTCATATACAAAGGGTGGACATTAGCGCACAAATCACTTCTATCACTACTTGGAAGCACTCTATCTCGACAGGTGAAAGGAGGTTCTCATGAGATTGTAGAAATTTGGAAAATGGCCCCATATTGTTCCTCACCAACCCTACACACAAGATAGTCATTGCTTCTTCCATGGCTTCATTCTAGGAAATATTGGAAACACAAATGGTGTCACCTATCAGTCCGCTCCATGGATAATTGCTAAGAGTAACAATGGCTACATTCACCTGGTGGAGGAATTATGGTCATACCAATCATTTCGTTACCCTCATTCCCCAGTTGTGATGCCCAGAGGTGCAAATCGCAGTGTACATGAAACATTCCAGAAGTGTTGTGTTGTGCACATGTACCTGGTTTAGAAATGTATCTCCTAGTATGTTATGCAACACCTCTCCTTCAATCTTACTATCAACTATGAAGACCTCTTTTAACTGATCAGAAAATCGTCCGAAAAGAGGGCTACACTCAATTTCTTCATTGACAAAAAATTCATTGATGGATACACCATTTCTTTGAGCACTAGCCATATTTGACACTTCAAGTTGGCAAAGTGAGGTAGTTCCTATTGAATTTATAGAAGGTTGGCAAGACAAATTAACTAAGAATGATCAATGTGAGAGGATGGCGATGCAGTCTGAATTAATGGTTGATATGATGGGAATTTAAGTTACATTCCCAATTGATTTTCTAACTAGACAACTTTCATGTGTGACAATTGTTTAATGCTCAATTGGTGAGCTATGTGAGCCGCTTCAAAATCAATAGACACGAGGTGAGAGTTAAATCAAGAAATGCTCAGGAATAGTTTAAAGTCTTTCCACTAGCAATATAATCATATCTACTATTTATTATCTCTTGGTCATTGGTTTTCAATATAGATGGTTAAACTACAAGAAGACGTTAACACAACTAAATAGTAACCATCAAGAAAGGAAATCAACCCCTATATTTGATAAACAACCATTCATCAAGGGTTAGATCTCTGGAGAATACACTATGTTGTAATCGAGGGAGGACCATTAGATTTGTTGTTGAATTTCATTTATTTCCTAATTACAATAGCTCTCAATCTATGAGTTGTGAGTAGAATAAGACGCTGATTGTATTGGCCTATGAGTTATGTACGTAAACATAATACATTTTCTATGAGAAATATATTTGACTGCATTTACTTCATCTATTGTAATTATGGGATCTCTTGTTTTAGTTTACATTTTGTTTTGTCATTGATTAGTACAGTTTGTGAGCTAGCTAATTGATGACCCTTAGGATTATTTCACATTAATTGTATTTTTGTGGATTAATGTTTCTTGCATTATCACTTTTTGTTAAAAGCTCATTCATTTTTTATTTAAACCATATGAGGGAGTTGTACCTCTCAATTCAGAGGAAAGCCACAAATGCAATTATGGTCTTTCAGAGCTGTTAGCGAATTGGTACTCATTCTTATTAGGCAGGAGAGTCATTTATTACTGATATATTTGTCAGGGGCTAATTCATTCGCTAAATTTTTTTTGGCGACTCTATTGGGGAAGTGATTTAAGTTTCTAAATTTTTTCTTTCATATCATGCAACAAGATGGTACTTCCCCACCATGACGTGTTTCCCATACTCCAACCTGATTTGGATTGGATGTAGGTTGAGCAAGAAGATATCATATCACAATTAAATATGCTCACTTGGAGGTACATGAGAAGCGCGATAGATTATGTGCAAGTAAACTTCATCTTTAAAGAGGAAGAAGAGTGGGCCCTATGTCCACCTACACCAGTGGTAGAACGAACCCCAAGATTGATTTTTGAATATTATGATGATCCACCCCATTACCCTAACCCATGTCAGAATCAACCTTCGAATCAACATCTAAATCAGTGCCCCAACCAACCACTGAATCACCCTCTAGCTCAATCGCCACCTAGGCAATAGCTTGGGGTTTCCTTTCTTTACTCCTTTAGGAGTTGGTGACTCTGAAAAATTCTCTAGTAGTGGCATTCAAGATCTAGAAGAGCATGTTTGGGCTATGACTGCAATAAGTGGAATCTTGGGGATTCAAGAGGAAGATGTCTTCATCAGGATATTTGTTGATAGTTTGATTGGGAAGGTGGCTAAATGGTTCCAAGCGTTGGATAAGGGTTGTATAATTGGCTGAGATATTCTACACAGAAAGTTCCCGCGGCGTTTCCAGAGCCCTGTTGATGTAGCTGCTCTACTCAGAAGTTTCTTCAAAATTGTGAAGGAAAGACATGAATCTATGAGGGAGTTTGCATATAGATTTAATCATTCCCTTTAGTGGATTCTTGCACCTGAGCAACCAAGTAAAGTAATTAAATTTCATGTCTTTACTTCCGCCCTTGATCTTGATGTCCAACTTATGCTAAGAAGAGACAAGGTTTTAGGGATTGAACAAGCCCATATTGAAGCAGTGAACATAAAAAATGGCCTAATTGTAGTGGGAAAATGGAAACTTGATTGTCTCACTCATTCTATTGATTATCGTCCACCTCATGCCCCTTCCTCTTCTGGTTTTTAGGCAATTACCAATGATTTTTGTCCCACCACTGAGAGAATGAACTTGACTATATTAAATGATGTGTGGTCATTACCTGAGAAGGGAAAAAGTGTGAAGGGAGAAGATTTGTGTTGGTATGCCCAGGTGTATAGGCTAATAACTATAATGGGGTCTGAAGATGAGCTTAACTCATCCAGTGATGATGAAGACTCAAAACCAAGAAGGTGTAACCCAACCTTTTAATTCACTCCTTCATCCATTCCTGCAAGTAGTTCACTCCTTTTAGATTCAACCAGTAAAGGTCAGGATTCAAGCGATATTTTCTTTCTAGAATATGACATGTTCATATTCTAAGATGTCCATGATGAAATTTCTTGTTTTATTGAGAATATTGTAAAAGATTCCCTAGGTGAAGGTGGGGTAAAGTGTTCAGTCAATTCAAATCCTCTTTTCTTTTTTGAAGAATTTGAAATCTATGACAATACTTTATTTGGAGAATCTAGATTTGGTTCACTAGAACCATTGGTAGTGGAGGCTGCTCATTCTTTTGTTAATAATTGAGAAAAAAAGGATATTATGGAGGTAAAGGATCAGGAGGTCATAGGATCATAGAGTAGCTGTGTTGATTAGATAATTGTTTGTGAAATTATGTCGTGTTGATTTAGGGGATGTGAAAATTTTGAAATCACCTCAAAGGCAAGAAAAAATTTCAATAATAAAGCCTCAAGAAATAATGAGTGCTTCAAAAACTTCTATATACATTCCTTCACATCGGGAGGAGATCTATGATGAAGGATAGTTGTTTGGGGGTAGCGTAACTGATCTCCTAGTTAGCTACACTATCTATGTTTGGGTCATTCAAAATCTTACTTCTCTTTGGAAGTTGCATGCACTAATGAGCTTGTTCAGGTCTGGGTCCTTCTTCTCACAACCTGTTAATGGTTTTGTATGAGTTTTCCTCTTCCTTCCCCTTTTCGGTAAGTGCCAACGTACCTTGTATATAGTCTTTTTTGGTGTGTGATTTTTGGGTTTGTTTGTCATCCTCCCCCTTTGCTCTACTCTATTTCCCAATGGATAGGACTAGTCTAATGCTTTTGGGTTCCTGGTTGCATCCTTTTCAGTCCTTTTCCCCAGTCAAAGCCCCTGTTGTCTAATTTCTGGGCCCCTGTTTGTAAATCAACCCTCCCATTATTAGATTTTGGTTTAGTCCTTACCCAGGCGGTGTTTTAGTGAATATTTCTAACCTCAGTGGTGTTTTCATTAGTTTTCATAACTTCCCATTTTATCTCCCAAGTTCTTTCCTTTTTTTGCTCTCTTAAGCCTGACAGTGTTTTGGGGTTTTGTTTTAACTTGCCGCAAGTTCTTAAGTCATTCTTTTAAAGGCTGATAGTCCATACCCAAGGTTCATGAACTTGTTAAAAATATCACCGATAACATTTTTCAAAGTTTTTCAAGGTTGAGTGGGAATTGAACTAGTTCCTATAACTACAATGGTGATTTGTATAGTTCTACTAACTCACAACATTACCACCAAAGTGCATTTTCAAAGAATTAAGGAGTCATAATGCAAGATTATTATGTTTAGGTACATTCCAAATAAATGAAAAATCACTTGTACAGAGTTGAATAAAGAAAAGCCATCCAGATATAGTAAGGAAAACCAAAAGTAAAGACATAATTTCTCATAATTCAAGATCAACACTAGAAGTATAAAATGAAGTACTTCATTATATATATATATAGGTGGAAATACAAAATTTTCTATCGATTACATAAAAGATGGGGAACTTGATAGTATCAAAAGGAAATTATTCTCATGCACAGAGGGTGAACATTAGCACATGGATCACTTCTATCAACACTTGGAGGTGCTCTATCTGGGTAGGTGAAAGCAGGTTCTCATGAGGCTGCAAAATTTGGGCAGACAACCCCATATTGTTTCTCACCAGCCCCACATGTAGGATAGTCACTATTTCTTCCATGAATTCATTATGGGCTACAATGGCAAAAAAAATGGCATCACTTATCAGTCTACTCCATGGATAATTGTTGAGACCAGTAATGGCTACATTCACTTGCTAGAGGATTTCTGGTTGTACCAATCGTTTTGCTGCCCTAATTCCCTAGTCATGGTGCCCAAAGGTGTGAATCACAGTGTACATGAAACATTATAGAAGCGTTGCATTGTGCACATGTATCTAGTTTAGAAATATATCTCCCAGTATGTTACACAACACCTCTCCTTCAATATCATTGTCTATTATGAAGACATCTTTAATTGATCTAAAAATTGTTTGAACAGAGGGCTACACTCAATTTCTTCAATAACGACAAAGTCATTTGTGGATATACCATCACTCTGAGCACCAACCATGATTGAAACTTTAGGTTGGTGAAGTGAGGTAGTTCCTGTTGAATTTATAGAATTTTGGTGAGACATATTA
The DNA here is from genome assembly GCA_007258455.2 of Sequoia sempervirens. NCBI lineage: Eukaryota > Viridiplantae > Streptophyta > Pinopsida > Cupressales > Cupressaceae > Sequoia > Sequoia sempervirens. Next base: position 4,518 of record VDFB02280512.1, on the reverse strand, counting down.
ACTAAGAATGATCGATGTGATAGGATGGTGATGCAATCTGAATTAATGGTTGATATGACATAAATTTAAGTTGCATTCCCAATTGATTTTTTGGTTGGACAACTTGCACGTGTGATAGTTGTTTAATGATAAATTGGAGAGGTATGGGAACTACTTTAGAATCAATAGCCATGAGGCAAGAGTTAAATCAAGAAATTCTCAAAAATTGTTTAAAGTATTTCCACTGGCCCAATATAATCATACTGACTATTTATTATTTCTGGGTCATCGGTTTTCAAGATAGACAGTTAAGCAACAAGAAGACATCACCACAACTGATTGTTAATCATCAAGAAAGGAATGCAACCCCTATATCTGTGTAAACAACCATTCATCAAGGGTCTGATCTTTGGAGAATAGACTGTGTTGCAAACAAGGGAGGAAAATTAGATTTTCTATTGAATTTCATTTATTTCCTAGTTACAATAGCTCTCAATCTATGAGTTGTGAGTAGAATTATACGTTGATCATATTGGCCTGTGAGTTATGTACGTAAATAGAATACATTGTCTGTTTTAAATATATTTGTCTGAATTTACTTCATCTATTGTAATTATGGGATCTCTTGTTTCAGTTTATGTTTGCTTTTGTCATTGATCAATACAGTCTGTGAGCTAGCCGATTGATGACCCTTAGGATTATTTTGCATTAATTACATTTTTATGGATTAATTTCTATTGCCTTATCACTTTCTTCTTAAAATCTTATTCATTTTTCATTTAAATCACACGAGGGAGTTGTACCTCTCAATTCAGAGGAAAGCCACAAATGCAATTGTGGTCTTTCCAAAGCTATTAGTGAATTGGTACTAGTGTTTATCAGGCAGGAGAGTCATTTATTACCAATTCATTTGCTAACAAAAATGACTTTTTTTGAAATGAAGAAAAAGGGGAACTCTAGGATTGCACTCTAAGGTTTAGGCACCTTTCCTAACAATTTATTTAGAGGGTTGAGGTAGTGGGGCATTGATGAATTTGGACAAGGTATAAGATTGACTTACAACATGGAAGGTGAGTCAACTTACCCTTGACCAAAATTTGAATGGATCTTCGAATGAAATGTAATGATTCAACTAGGATAATAAAGCAAATAACTATTTTACTGCAAAAAGAGTAAATCTGGAAAGTCATAAACAAATTCAGACTTCAAAATGGACTAAGAAGAGTACTATACACATGTGGTTCAAATGCAAGCTTGATTTTGGAGGACTAAGTTGCCTAGGGTGCCATTGTCCTTGTTGACCAATTTTAGATCTATTTTCATAGTCCTCTAGAGCCCTTAGAATAGGGATTTCTTTCTCTAGTTGTCACATTGTCAGATCTTCAATGATTTCTAAGATAACTGAGTTTTTGTATGTTGTCAAGGTGTAGGATTTGAATGCAATAATGGATATTTGACCTTCAAACTTCTCCCAATCTTCTTCAGATCTGAAACTTGCACAATCAAAGAGAGAGGAAGGGTTGTGCCATTCAAGAGCTTCCCTTAGTCAAACCCCATGTTAGTGTTTCCACTTCCACAATGACAATGTCAATGATAAAAAAACCTATCCTTTTGAGGGATATGGACAAATGATAAAAATGAACGATGAATCAATAATGGGCTGCAATGCACGACCATCCAATGGATTCCTTGTAGGACTAAAGTCATATGAATCTCCTCAATGATTGAATGTTGTTGGCTTGATTTGTTTGAAGACCTACAAGGGCTAGATCTCACAAATAATTTGATAACACAAACATAAACATGAATAAACACACATACACTCTAACATGATGCTTTGATATTTAATTGCTGCCATAAATCTCTGAAATTCTACTCTTGACTTGCTTTATAATTCTCTTCAAAATAATTTCTCAAATAATTTCTTGTTAGTTTTAAAATGATGACATGACTAGGAATTTATAGGCATTTACTATAATTTCTTGAAAATTTTAAATCCCGATAGTCGACATTAGACATTTGAAATTCAAATAATAAAATGCCACCTCTAACATATTCAATTTTGAAGGAAAAATAGGGGGACTAAGTTGCCTAGGGCGGCTTAGTCCTAACCCTATTTTGAAAAGTTCAAAGTGTTGAGAGAAAAATATTAAATGGATACTTTGGATTTTTACTTGTAATTTATTGGTAAATATTAAAATGGGCCACAAAATTCATAATATAGGAAATTAGGTGTACAATTAGGTCCAAGCACTTAGGGGGGAGCAAAACATAGTATGAAATTGTCAAGGGTGACAATTTATGATGCTACATTGTTAAAGGATTATGATAAAGTAAAAATAGATATACAAATTAACTTTTTGTTCATCAATTTAGATATCTAGAAGAAATATAACTCTCAATTTATTAATGTAAATTCTATCAAGTAGAATTTCAAGGTAATGATTGAAAAATAATTCTTGTAGACACTTAAAAATTTCCTGAATGGTATTACACACTTGAATCCGGTATACTAACATCATTTCATCCTAAAATTCATCCTCTTTTCACTTGTTTGATTAAATAAACCTAGTTAGTCAATCAAATGCCTCATTTTCATCTATTGATCTAATTCATCTAATTAGGTTAATTCCTACCCTCTCACACTAAAATTTCATCTAGTTTGATTAAATAATGCAAATTATTTAATTTAAACCCCCCCTTTATCTCTTCTCATTTAATTAATAAATCTAAATCATTTAATTAAATGTCACTCATCCCTTTTCATTAAATAAATCAATAAGTTAATGAATATCTGCACATTCCTTATCTTGCACATTCAAATTTAGATTTAATTACTAAATTTGCTAATTTGCCCTCCCATCCACTTGTATAGGAAATATTCCAAAGGAATATTCACCTATTTGGCTCCAAAAAGGGAATGATTTCTTTCAAAAAAACTTTGTAACAAACTTTCAAAGTTGTTACAAAGTGTGTTTGTTTGAATCATTCTTATCCCTTGTTCTTTCCTTCATCCATGTGATCATTGATTCTCATCCATTGATGAGAATACTTGATCCATGTTTCATCCTTCATTCATTATTGACCATTGATTGATCAAATCGATCTCAACCATTGATTCTTCATTTGCTCTCCTATAAATACTTCACTATTTGGAGAGAAATGGATCCATATTTTGATATAAAAGTTATACTGTTGAAATTCACACTCATTTGCATCCATATTTAGCATATTGTTAAGCATTTTAGATTAATATTCATCTATTTTAGTTTAAGCATCCATTAATGGCATCCATGTTATCTTAGTTTACACTCATTGTAGCATATTTTTCATCCATGGATTGCATATTTAAACTTTTTTTCTATTTATCTTAGCTTGCATCCATTATCATCAAAGAATCTTAGCATTTAGAACTCACCTTTATCATGTTAAACTAGTTTTATACCATGTTTCATTCATCTGTCATCGGTTTCGTCAATTTTCTTCAGTAAAACCAATTGAAACAAACTCATATTATCCAAGGGATCTTAGAATAGGGTTTTATTAAGTTTTCATGTTTATATCATGTTAGTTTAATGGCTTCCTAGTTTTGATGATTTTGAATATCTCATTGGGATAATGGCTTAGTGGATTAAATAGGCTCACATTTTGGTGCTAGAAGGAGCGCTACACTAATTGAATCTAATGAATTTATCTTTAGATTCTTGTGTTCTTGATTTTGTAGATATATTGACCCCTTTGGAAGCTAAAATGACATCATTGTAAAGTGTCTCCATACAGTGATGCCTTTGTTTTAATTATAGTGACGCTTAATTAAAATTCAGTGACACAAGTAAAGCAAGCACTCATTCATTTTAACACCCTAAATTTAGCGATGCTTAATACTTTTTGGAATTATTGTAAATTTTCAAATAGCGATTCCTTTGATATAGCAATGCCATTGTGGTCTCTATTTGCTATAGAGCAATTCTTTTCAACTTTCACTAGAGTGATGCCCATGAATTATAGCTACGCCATTGTGAATTATAGCGACATCATTGTGGATAGTGATACTTTTTATTGGTAAACAAAATAGAGAGCTAATTTTCACATGTGCTCTAAATTTTTGATTTCATGTGCTCTCTTATATCTTACTGATATCTGGTTTTTATTTTTGAGGCTAACTGGATTTGTAGATTGAAAGCATTTGGAGTAAAGAAACATACTATTGTTTGTCCATACATTGTAAAAAAGTGTTTTTACACTTATGGGACAATTATAACCCATCATATGTTGCTTTTATTTATGCTTTAGGACCAACTAATCTTCCATTGGGTTTAAAATTTACTTTCAAAGTTGGTTAAAATTGGACCCCTACATCCTCATTTTGCGATATTGGCTTAAAATTGAACAAAACAATCAAACACTTCCATTGGTGCTTAAAATGAAATAATTTAGCTTTAGGGGGTTAAAATGAATGAGTGCTTGCTTTTCTTGTGTGCACTTGTAGTGTGTATCCACTCCCCTTGCACTTTGTGCAATCTTGGGAGAAGAGAAATA